>JAWNNO010004420.1:0-29574 GCA_035044985.1 Lordiphosa fenestrarum
CAGCCAACTAATCCTCTTCGCCTTGCTGAAGAGCATGCCAGTAACTTCGGCGGCATGCTGCTTGAAGGTAGAGCCTCTTATCCAACGTCACTCCAAGGTATTTGTGGGTCGTTTTGTGAGGGAGGAGCTCTCCCTGCAGGAAGACACTGCTGCTGCTGTCCTTCCTAAGTGTGTGAGTGATCGGGGCGGATGGAAATGTTACAGGGAAAGTTAAAACTTAGCCAAAAGGTGGCTTGAGAAGCATTTAGAACTGATTGGGCTTAGCGGTAAATGAGAATAAGACGAAGTACCTAATATCAACGCGTCTGGTGCAACAGAAGACTACAAATTCAAGGTCGCTAAGGATTTTGTCTACCTCAGCGACAACAACATTACAGAATTACACTTGCAAGCCGATGCTACTACCGCAGTAGGCGGTTCAAGAGCGAAAATTCCGCTGTACAAGTCGCTTATCATCCAAGTCCTGCAATACGGCGCAGAAGCATGCACATTAACAGCAGCGGATGCGTCGGCAATCGTCAGCTGTACGAGCTCTATGGGGGACACCGATCTTGCACCAGCAACTGCGTCGGATAGGACATGTTACTCGTATGGATGACAAAGCTGCACTTAAACAGGTGTACGAACGAAGCGCGAAAGATTTATGAAAGATGGCCAGGGTAAGACGAGCGTAGCTGAGATGGGGTGACCAAGTGATGAAAAGTTATCTCAAAACTGGTGGCAGCTCACTAAGACAGAGAAGAATGGCGGAAGTGGATCGCGGAGGCCTTGACCGTAGGTCAGGGATAAAGAAGATGATTTCACCTCTCTGTTCGTTTATAACTCTGCAAATGGTTTTGACCCGCCTTAATGGAGATTTTTGTAAGGAAATAACTTCTGGAACGCTCTTGATTGATTTCAATCCATTGCTCATTCAGTCCTAGCCGGTCCAGTTGTATCCTAATGCCAAACATATAGACCTGCGACCCGGGCGGCAAATCCCTGGCCTAAGCCTTAACAGGTTAATTGAAACTGTGGCAGGAAATACCAAAAAATAATGATTGTGCACAACTTTTTAGTTTGCTTGCATCCCAAGTGGCCGGCACATAAAGTACGAAAACTTCCCCAGCACTTTGCACCAAAAGATGAGCAGCGGCGGTGGGGGGGCGGTGGTTGGTCTTAGTCCGGGGCTAAGAGAACTATGGGCCACTTGACACAGGCAGTACAACAAATTTATGACATTGACCACAGAATGTGTGAGTGCTGCAGCTGAAACTTCACTTTGTGAGTAACTTTTAGGTAAAGTGGACAACGGCTACTACATAAAAATGTGTGCCGGGCGGAACTAGCCCAGAGAGAACTATTGCAAGGCACTTGACCAGTTACACTTATGCAATTATGAAATTGCCATAGAAAGTGACACTTTTATTCGTCATCATCCTGCTGCCATTGTCCTTTGGGCACTTAGCCGGGGTGGGGTGCGGGCGGGAGCGAGAAAATTGCGCTTCGAAAACTCTTAACAAAGTCATTTGGTCCAGATGCTGCCAGTTAAGTCAGTGAGCGGCTCGCTCTCTCCAATATGAAGTCTCGGCCCCGACAAACAACAGTTACAACAGCAGCCGCAGCGGGGAGCGGGCCAAGTTAGTTCAGCTCTTGGCCAAGGCGAAACACATGTGGTTAAAGCGTCTGGAGGATATCAGCAAACTGCGAAGGGTTAAGGTGCCAGGAATTTGGGCTAAATGTGAAACGAAGATATGGAGCGGGGTGGCGGGTGGAGGTGGGGACTGGGTCCGGGTCTGGGACTCATCTAGCAATTGGAGAGTTTCGTTCACTTACAGTAATTGTCTCTGCCCCGAGAACGGGTCGCAAATTAAGTGCAGAGAACGATTACAGCCCGGGAGTGGCGCGGGGAGGGGAGGCAGCAGCACTGCCAAAATGTTATCAGGGTCAAGGCGTGGCATATCAGCATTCGTTTGGCTACAATATGCGCTCTAAGTTTGTAGTTTTACTGCGCCAACTTTAACTGGATAATGGCACTTGGTTATTTATCTAGTTGGACACGTGTCGCCTGGCACTCCATAAAGCGATGGCAACCGATGTTGTTGCTGTTGCTGTTGCCAGAGTCATGGTCATTTGCTTTCGTGGACGGTGTCAATGGACGTCTAAGCGAAACTACCACAGTCAGCAGCCAAATAGTTTAGATCCGTCAGCGGCTGGGTACTCAATTTCTTGGCAAACGCAGCCAAGACTTTTCCGTTTATTTCTCCAGCGCTATAAATTTTGCGCACTTCATGTGGACATTCGCCTTCAATTTGACTTCTGTATTGTTTGGAAAAGAATTTTCATTGCTCTTCCTTTTCCACTTCTTTTTATTTTCAACTTTCGAAACTTTGAAATGGTGCAGCGTGTGAGAACTTATTCCACATCCTTTTGTTGCGAGCGCGAGAGTTTAAGGAGTTTTGCGAAAAGGATTGTTCTAAGTTTAGCTCAAATCGATTCAACTGGCAGATTGTTACGTATTAAGCAACGCAGATATAGTTGTAAATCAACTTTAACAAGATTTCAACACTCCCCATGTTTGCATACTAAGCAATTGGGGACTGTACAAGCTACATTATATGAGATCTCACTCGTGAATGCTCAGTAAGGTTTGCCGTACTGAAAACCTCTGTTGTAGCTTGATATTTTTGAATTTGAACTTGAAGTATCTGTAGGATTCGATGTTTTTAAACTTGTTAGTGCCGGTAAGAGCATTTTAGTGTGCGATATTTACTGTCAGTCACAAAAAAAGATTGATTGTTTGCCCATTCGAGAACATGCCACGCTTTATAGTCCGTGTAAAAAGCATGGTGTGCCCAAATCTAAGCATCGATCGATTGTTTTGCTAGATTTTGATTGTCATTGCGAATGCACATACCATAGGTAATTGGACGCTTTTGATTTCAATGGGCACTTATGTGAGTTTCAATGGAATTCGAGGCCGCAAAACATGCTGGGTGGAAAATAATCAGAGATCCATCATATAGTCGTTGAAATTTACTGCTTTATTGGCATCGCAAACTGAATTGATCGATTTTATTATGTTACCTTGAGGTTTAAATCATCGACTTTCACATTTTCCGCCCCCAAAATGGCTCCTTGTGGTCGAGTGTGGTGCAGCGGGTAGTGTGTGAGCCAATTGTGCATGAGTTCGCTTCCCTAGTTTCTTTTTATGGAACGAAAAGTAAAAGCACACAAGCCAAGTGACTGGGAAATGCTCGGTGCTACACTTGGGGCTGTCAGGTCAGTTAAAACCAATGCAATTCTAGGAATTCTTCTTTTCGTTCTTGGAAAATCTTCATGCTTGTCAAGTGCTGGCTTGCCCATTGAGGTTCCCTGGCATCTTCTTAGGAACTGAGGCTATTTTTAGAAGTGCGTAGTCATCGCAACTGGGAATTTAATCAAAACTGTGCTGAAATATTGGACAATACCGTGCGTCTGCGTCATGTTGGCACACTATCGAAAATAGAAAGACCAGCCAGACGGCCCACCCAGCCGGTCAGGCAGTCAAGCAAGCGGAAACTCACAGAATAAATGCAACATTTGGCAGCGCATTTCATTGCTAACGGAAAAGTAGCTGCTCGGCACGTGAATCCATGTGCGTGTGTGTGTGTGTGTGCGAGCCTGGTAATGTCTTGCTTATGGAGTGCACGCAGGATCCGCTGCTCTTGCGGCACCCTGCTGCTGTCACATTCCCAGTTTTGGCCCCCATGCTCATTCTGCTATTGCCACTTGCTACTTTGGCACTTCTTCTACATTTTGGTTTCTCTTTGGCTGGCTGCATCTTTTATTGTTTCAAGTTTTATTGCTGCATCAGTTTGTGGCAGACGCACACACACACACACAAGCACAAGTTCCTTTGAATTTTTCTTGATGCCTGTCCAAGTGGAGCATTTGTAGCTCGCTGCTCTCAGTTGTTGTGGTACGTTTTATTGCCTGCACTTGTTGTTGGCCGAGCAACTTCGCCAGCTCCGGTCCCCCCCACTGTCAGCAGCAGCAGCAGCAGCAATTTCTAATCTTTTGATTATGTATGACATACGCATATGTAAGCCATTCTGAGTGGCCATCCTGCAGCTTTATTTATGGCTTTATCAATAAAAATTCCAAAATATGGTTACAGTTGCCGCTGCTGAGCTCTGCGGGAAGGAATTGGAAATTACGCAGAGCAATTTACTGTGGGCCATGCGAAAGGTCAGTCAATATTGCTGCTGCAGCTGACATTGCTGACGTGGGCGCTGGGCACTTTATTTGCACTTGCTCCGCTGCTTCCCAGTGTTTCTGTTGGTATTGGGATCCTCGGTTGGCCACACAGGCAACCGTCAGTTTTTGTTGTTGACTCAATTTTGCATGTTTGCCGCGCTCACCCGGCCGCTCTCATGTCCACGTCCAGCGGCGAGTGGTGCGTTCAGTGTTTGTCTTTCATTTGCGTACAGCGCCTTGGCGTGTTATGGTGAATTTCCGGGCGGGGCTTTTTGTTGTTGCGGACAATGAAATGTGGGGCTCGACTGGAGGCGATATGAGGCCGCTGAGAGTGCAAAATTGTAGGCAATATTTGTAGAAACTGATGCATTTCAAGCGGCTGATTGAACGGATCCTCCTACTGGATCCTCTGAACAGAACCCAGACCCAATTCTTTTAAGTTGAAAACATCAATTTATGAAGGAAAACTTATTTAATTTCGTTGCTGTTGAGATATTAAGTTGAACAGCATCCACTGCTTAACAGGATCATGAACTGAATTCAAAGTCGGATTCTTTAAATCTGGAAACCAGTTGATTTCTATCAACCCAGGCCTTGCCACGTTAACTTTTGCCATTGCATTTCGAAACTATCCTAAAACCAAACATTAAAATTGTAGTCAAAACTTAATATCAACAGAACAAGTTCAAAGTTCAAGCTATAAATTCGAAATCAGGCCATGGGTTCAGCCATCCTCAGTTGATTGATTCCTCTGTTCGATGCTTCACTGCCTCGCTTCCTGCTGCTGTGTACCACTAATTGGTTGACTTGACCAGCTCGCTGTGTGTTATCAAAAAATGTATTTTCTAGTTATTTTTCTACACGATTCTAGCCAAGGACTCTAACCCACCACTGACTCCACTTTTTTACTACTGCCAATTAGCACAGCTGACAGTCTTTTGAGCAGCAAGCTCACGTTGCAAGGCCTTTAGGGGAGGCGCTCATTGGCAGAATTGGACGAGTCTTTGGTCCACCTGGGAGTAATGATAGGCTGAACTGCTGGTCAGAGTAGTCAGCTCGACCCTACTCTAGGGTGCACCGGTCTGGGCACCAGCCGCGAGATATCCAACCTTTATCCGTGCAGTCGAAGCGTCTGTGCGCTTAGTGTGGTGGCTGGACTACTCTCAATAGCCCTTAAATCACATTAGCTGCTGACCTATACATGGAAGCGCCAGGATCCCATTAAGAAAGAATAGCGGAAATACGCAACTCCACAATGGGGAAATGGCAAGAGCGGTGACAAAGGTCAAGCAAAGGACGATGTACATTCCAGCTAATAAACAACAAAGGATTATGGCTGGACAGAAGACACGGACAGAAGACATACTGCTTGACGCAAACTTCTTACGGGACACGGATGTCTGAAGTCCTATCTACATGGGTTCAAACACGATGACGACCCATACTGCCCATACTGTCCGGGGTAGTCGGTCATCCAAGAATTCGGTCATCAAAGCCTGCGTAGCGCAGAAAGATTGCGCAACAATTCACATGGGAGAGAATCCCAGATCAGCCCTATGGGCAGTTCCTCCCCGGTGAAGAAATACCTCACGGCACTGCCATCGGGAATCGGGGAGAAGAAGGCAGTAGTTTCGTGGGTTAGAGTCCCACACTTCAGTCGCATTCCAGCGATTGAGACGGCTTTTGATGCTTCTACCGCTTACAACAAAAAAAAAAACAAGAAAGAAAGTCGGTCAAGCCCGACTATAACATACTCTGTACCAAGAAAATTATACGCTCAGCATAAATTTTGATGCTGTAGTAGCAGCTGAAAGCAGCGCTGCTACTGCGGTGCAGCAGCGAACAGTCTTTTGATCATAACTCGAAAACCGTTCATACGATCTTCTCCATTCAATCCTGATAACTAAATATGTCCAAAAGGAACAAGCCATCTATCTTCAAAACTGTGGGAGATATGACGTTTTTTCGAAATTGCGGGGGCGGGAGGGGGCGTGGCCAAAATTGAAAATAAACTTGATCTGGTAGATCTAGGGTACTTAATAGCACTGGGTTAATCACATTCCCTATTGACTTTGCCCTTCTACAAGTGAACTGTTGTAGCGAAAGCCGAACTGCTTCATTCATGGTCTAGACGAGTCTCTGACCTATGAGCTTCTGCAGTACCTTAACGACTGCGTCGAGAAGTCAGATGGTACATTGGATCGCCAAAGTACAATTTCTCACAATAGCTTGAGCTCCTGCTGTTTCTATTGTTCAGCAAATTGCTGCCGTCGATTGCTCACCTTTGCAGTGTCTGCAGCTCTCTGGGTTGCGATGTTTTTAGCAAATTGCTGATGTCGCATATTTAAGTAATTCGTAATGGAAAATTACTCTGCGCTTGCGATTGTTGCAGAGGAATGCAATAAGCAGAGAAAATGCTGCCGTCGATTGCTCGCCTGCTCCAACGTTTCGCCAGTTCTGTGATCTGCAGATCTTCGCTCCGCTTAATTGACTTCTGATTACACTCTTTCCTCTTGGGTTTCTTGAGTTACGCTTAAGAACTAGATTACATTTAAGATTGCGCGGTGTTATTTTTAGCATTAAAGAGGAGCTAAGCACACTCCGAGCTATTCTAGGCTATTAACCACCTGCGTGCATATCTCCTTTATGCTGTAGAGGTAAGAGCATAATTTGCTAGTTTATCTTCTTAGAAGATGAGAAATCGGCGCTTAGGCTTCTGTCCTACATGGACGAGTGGTAGCACCACCCACTGCGGGGCTACCTCCTCCTTCGGTATGCATAATTAAGAGTGGGCGTTGAAAATTTCCATTGCTTACTTATTGCTTTAACCGATTTTGCTTACGCTTTTCCTTTCTCTGCTGCAGCCATTGATTGAAAATCAAACCAAACACTTAAACTTTTAAGCATGTTTGAGTTATGCAGAATGCATTGTGGCATAAACACAAACTCTCTCTCACACACACACACACACACACACACACACAAATACATGCATGCATAAAGCACAAACAAGATGGAAAAGCTTTCAAACTATACAACAGGGCCAAAGGAAAAAATATGCGCGCCAAAAGAAATGCAGGAAAAAAACAGTTTTATATTAATTATGGTTTGTTGGCACAGTTTCCTAATACCAAGAGGGAGGGGCGGCAGACGAATGGAGGGAATCTACTTTTTCGTTTGAACATTTGAGTGGGCTGGGGGCGCGGCAGGGCAGGGCAGGGCAGCTGCTGAACCAGCATCGGTGTTTGGGTTGCGTATTGGGGCCGCGCCAAGTGTTTTCTGGGCCTGACTTTTATAAACACAGACAGGCCAACGCCGCCCCCCCACCCCCTCTGCGTATCGTGTGTGCATCATTCAAAGGTGTTTGTGTTTAGCCGCATTTTGTTTGCTTACAGTTTTTGCATAGCTTTCATCACACACTCGCTCGCACTTGAGCAAGCGGTAGCTCATTCTTCTCATGTTTGCCATTATCTTACATGGCGCTCGGCTGTGGCATTTTCTGCTGCCTCTTTGCACCCTGGAAACGGCTGCCAACTAAAACTGGAAAATTGAACAACAACTTCTGCTCGTTTTGCTGCCCGAGCGAGCGGAAGTCCACACAACCCGTGCTCGGCTCAAGCCCACGCAGCTGGCATACGGCAGGTGGGTGCCGGGTGCTGGGCGCTATCAAACTGCAAGGTTAACCCATAATGAAAGTAAAATGATGTACAAAAACTGTTGCCCCCGCTGGTCCAGGAACATCGTCACACACTCGGCGGAATGCTGATGCCGTGCGGTGGGGTAGACTTCAATGTCGCTGCCAACGTCACGCTCGCTTTTTTAATAAATGCAATCGGGGGAGGCGGGTTTTCGCTCTTACCAGGCCGGCTGGGCTTTTATTCACCTGGATGCCCTGATTGTAACCGGCTGTGGCAGCCTTACGGAGGTGTAATCTACTGAATAAAAGAAAATTTTGCAGTTATTTGGGATACGATGGAGTGCAGCTCCATCCGCCACGTCTCCCCTTGTGTAGTGCCATGTTCTAGGCTACAGTCTTAAATAGGTTCGTGCTACATAGCTGACAGTTTTACAGGAGATGTTTTTTGCAACCAAAAATATACATTTTTGTTTAAATATAAGGAAAATCTGAATTGTATTTTAGAAACAAGAAAAAGAAAGGTTAACGGCGTAGCACTTTAGCACATAAACATCAACTGCTTGGTCCTTATAATCATAGAGGAACTTGTAAAAACATCTTAAAGCAGAGGTGCCCGCAAGCTATACACATCGTCCGCATTTGTTGTTGCTTTAAGCAATGCGTAAAGCGGCTTGCGCATAGAAAAGTTGCACCAACAGCTTGTATGTGTCTCTTTTCTCTTTCAGTCCCATGCCTCTTGCAGAATTGAACACAACTACAAATTATTATACGATTTGCCTATGTAGCATATGTTGTTGTGCTTGGAATGATTGCGTTTGCATTGGACAGCCTTGTGGCTATGTGTTGCGCACATATACCTAGCAGAAGGCAATAACCAGTTTTCTCTAAAGTTGTCTTGTGGTTGTTGTTGGTTCAGTTTATTTAAAGCATGTGATTACGTACATTATCTACATCTACATTATCTATCTACAAGTCTGCAAAAGTGTAAGCACTTATGTCAGCTTACTTACTTATATCAAACAA
The DNA here is from genome assembly GCA_035044985.1 of Lordiphosa fenestrarum. Taxonomy (NCBI): domain Eukaryota; kingdom Metazoa; phylum Arthropoda; class Insecta; order Diptera; family Drosophilidae; genus Lordiphosa; species Lordiphosa fenestrarum. The sequence goes on from JAWNNO010004420.1 coordinate 8,879, forward strand.
GAAAGAAAGTCGGTCAAGCCCGACTATAACATACTCTGTAACAAGAAATTTTGTCTTTTGATCATAACTCGAAAACCGTTCATCCGATCTTCTTCATTCCTTTGGCGGATCGATAAGTTATTCTAATAACTAAATATGTCCAGAAGGAACAAGCCATCTATCTTCAAAACTGTGGGAGATATGACGTTTTTTCTAAATGGCGGTGGCGAGAGGGGGCGTGGCCAAAATTTAAAATAAACTTGATCTGCCTGCAGACATAAGAAGCATATGTCCCATACATGTCAAACCTCTATCTCTTACCATCTCTGAGATCTGTGCGTTCATACGGACGGACAGACGGACATGGCTCGGCAGTTGATGCTGATCAAGAATATATATACTTTATAGGGTCGGAGATGCTTCCTTCTGGATGTTACATACTTTTGCACTAGCTTATAATACTCTATGTACATTGTACATACGGTACAGAGACTTAACGATAAATCACAGTGAAGAATGCAGCCATTGGGTTCAGCACTTAGCGAGCAACAAACACGGCGGTGTTTCTCCGTGAACGTCGGGCTGGTCTTGTCAACGAAAATTCCCAAACGAAATGGTTCAAAAAGGAGTCCGCTTGGGCTGGGATTTGGAACGCCGTTTTTTTCTGGGTGTAGACATATAAAAATAATGTTTTTTTTTTAATTTATAAGACAAATTTTAGGCAACAAAAGTTATTTCTTTTGCACTGAAACACCCTGTGAGAATAGCCTATTTAATAGTTATTTTGCTACCCTTATTATCAAATCAAACAATATTGAATCCGCGAACTCTTCTGTACCATTGTCGGACAATTTAGGTCCTGCGACTCCCACCGATGTACTAATGAGCCCAAGTAATCAGAATTGAGAAACTCAATTAAAGCAAACGGTTTGGTAGAACTAAGTGAATCAGCTACTGCAACTATGAGAATCAGTTTTCGGAGCACCTTAAGGAGCAAAGGCTACAGCTCTGTTAAAAGTGGTTGCCTGCTTTGCTCCAATTGATCCTATTTGTTTTTGCAATGGCCATACTTCAGATAGTATTTTGAGCTTTAATAAAAAATTGAGAGCACGGAGCAAATCAATAGTTCTCAGGTGAAATTTGATGCTTTTGCTACTGCTCTGCTCCTATCACATTCAGATAAGAAGCATAGCAAAAACCTTGTAATAAACCTAACCAGAGGTTTAAAAGCTACTTGAACCGAATCAGTACGTATATTAGAGCGGCTTGCTCCTGATCCAGATTTCTCCGACTCCTACAGCTTTTGTTCGTATTTCAATGAGCAGAGCTGAAATGTGTTCGCTCCATAAAGCGGTCTTTAATTTAATTTCTAATTTCACAATTCGTTAAGCAAATTCTTTTCTGGTGGTTGGTCTGGTTAATGCAGCTGAACTATATGGAAGGTCAATGACACTTTTGTGTTAATAGCCTAGAAGAAGATTATAATGGTGTTATGTGAATTATCTCCCATGACTTAAACCGAATTTGAGCGTTTCAAGCCACGCTCTTTGAGATGAAGAGGGCAAACAAAACTGCATTGCAACAAGTCGTCAGCTGAGCGGAGTTAAGTTGTTGCAAAACTCCAAGCTTTGGTTGCATCAGCAAATTAATCCTAAGTCGCCGTTAACAGAATCATCTAGAACTATCAACAACTCTTTACATAAGTTACTGAAAAAAGTCCTGTATTGCTGCCCTGTGTAATTAAGCAATGTCACAGAGCACACACTCGAGCCTGAAAACAAGTCTTATTTGTTTCTTACAAATCTTCAAATATCCAACAACTTATCATTACCTTAGCTGCATTCTTTTAGCTCCGACTGGAGCACGGTCCACTGGTCCAGCACCTTCAATTACTGTACTCCCGATCAATGAACCGGTCTGGCGTACGACACTGATTGACACTTTCGACCAAACACTTATGAAACATTTCCACATCAGACAAAAAGCCAAAATGGAAATGCAAACAGCTTTCAAAGTGTCCACAAACACCAAATGGAAAAATTGCAATTAACCCAGGTGAGAATGTGTCGTCAGCATGTGGGACTCGCATTTGAAAGTTTTTCTTGCTGCGGTCAAGCATCGAAAGTGTCCACTCATCGTCAAAGGACTTTGCTGGTGCTGTGCTGGAGCGGTGACAGCGATAAGGCAATTAGGGAATACATCGCTGGCCGGGAACGCAGATTCGGTGTCAATTATTTGGTTTGTACTTTGCGCTCATTTTTTTATGATGAGTTGCTCCCTTGCCGCCTGCTTAAAGGCAGGCAGTCAGGTTTTGGCGCAGTCATGTTCGGCCACATAACGAAGAGATCGAGAGCCCCGGCAATGGCCTGCACTTGGTGCATTGGGCATTTAATATGCGCCGCATCATTAACCGGTAAAATCAATAGGATTGCAACATATTTCAAATCGAATCGACGTCTTCCATTCGCGACCATCCGCTTTTATGACCGCACCGGAATTGGAGTGCTGCTGACCCAGCAAACCAGCTGCTGCCGCTGCTTTCGAAGGCGGCAGCTTCTACTCAACTTTTGGCCAGACCAGCGGTGGTTTGTGTTTTCGTTGTTGCTCGAATTAAATGGGCGCTTTGAATTTTTTACGATGCGTACTAAAAATCCAATTTAATGAACATTTAAGAGAGAGACACACTGAGCCGGCGAGGCGACGCGCTGCCAGGCAGCACGTAAGCAGGCACAGCGATTACGTATACGTAACGTGAGCGGGCAAGGCAACCAGCCAGGCAGCCAGCCAGCCAGCCAGCAAAAAGGGCTGCCATATCCTTTTTAATGTAATTGCTTTTTTAAGAAGTGCGGCGGTGGCTGTCGCTGCCGTTCCCGTTGATAATGATGATGGCGCTACCATCATAAGATGGCAAGACACACACACACACACTGAGACACACGCTGAGATATAACCAAAAGGTTGGCATTGAGAAAGGAAATAACTGCGAATGGCAAAACGCTTAGCTAAGCAGTCGCCCAGCTGATACCTAAAATGGCATACTGATATGTATTACTGGGATAGTAAACTACGAGTTTTATCGATATCCCCCCCCCCCCCCGTGTTTGGGCACACAAAGTATCAATTATCGGCGTCAAAGTGATGACCGAATATAGAGAAATTGTGAAGTTCTGTTTAAAATCTTTGCTCAAACGTTTTAATTGAAGAAAACAGTGCGAACGCCACAGGCCATCAAAGCCATCGATGTTCGAGCTCGTCGAAATCCACTGCGCACTCCAAAAATCATTTCTCGGGATATGAATATCAGTTAGGACAACAAGTCGCGCATCATAAAAAGCGACTTGGCACCCAGTGCATAAAATAGGCACACCATCCACTTGCCCACAACAGCATTGAAACAAAATTGCTAAGCGATATCGAAAGACATCGATATCCAGCAAGTTGAACAATTAAAATATTACGAATTATTACATGATTTTTGTTTCTCACTTACAGTTTTTAAGAATTTGTAACAAATCAATTATCAAAGATAAATAGAACGAGCGTCAAAACAATAATTCGAATGGGCCGGTGTTTCAGGCGTTTGCTTCCAACATTACTGCGCACTCTTAAATCAAAAATGAATAGAGATAGTAGAACATGAAGAATATAAAAGTCATTGCCTACCTCATAACTGGCAGGACCTGAAATTAGGGATATGTGATGAATAAGAAGGATTCCAATGATAATTAAAATCAGATACTGTCGTGAAGCGAAACTCACTAGGGGTTTTGCCGAAAACTTCGGCGGTGTCAAACAACTTCTAGACAAAATGTAGTTAGAATTCAAGGTAAGGTTGAACTGACGGATAGATTTGAGTCTCTGTCAAATACTTTAAGACCATTTCGATGCACAATTATTCTGATGTTTATTATGACTTTGTAGAAAATGTCACATTATGAATAAAATATATTATACTAAATTTAAATTCCAGATGAATTTCGTATCATTCTCTCAAAATAACAATGGAAACGATGAGTTAGACTTGACATCCCTGGAACCACATTTTGTATCCATGATACAAATAGCGTTGAAAGAGATTTCTGCCACACTGACTTATTTGATCGTCGTGATCCATTTGGAACATGCTGAAAACAGGCCGAGTGCAGATGTATTTGAGAATATTTTAATTGGTTAACTTAATTCAAAACTAAAAACTTGTATCAATGTTGAAAAAAATACTTATAATAAATGAAGTAATGGATTGTACCGACACATTGTTGTACCAATTTATAAGAACTGCTGGCACTTGCTTTGCAGTTTTACTGAGTTTGGTTCTGAGTTACTGATTTGTCAGTCACGGAATACAGTTTGAAACAAGTTTTATCAACTGGGCTATATTATTTGCCATTGTCACAAATGAACAGTGGTTTTTATCAGATAAAATAGACAACTTAATCCGCCTAAAAGAGTTTTTCCCCCTCTCAAGGGCTTCTTTATTTTGAGTGAATGCCACCAATTTGCATTCATTGCTTTTCCAAATTCGTGACTAACTTTTAAAGGCACTGGAAATATTAACAATCCAGAAGAGAGCTAAAATCATGACGTTGATAGGAATGTCAAAGTAGTTTTCCTGATTTGATGCAGGAATATACCTTGTACTTGAAATAGAGCTATTACTTGTCAAAGAATTTAAAAATAACTAAGAAAAAATTCAGTTTGTGCTCATCTTGCAACTGTAAATAAGCAAACCGATGAACTATCAGAATAAATATTATAAATTGGCAAATTAATAAATAAAGAAATCAATCAAAACGACTCGCCAGCCCAAAACTCGACAGACTAATGAGAAGTCTGAAATACAAAATATGAACCAGAAATTTACTACGAACAGAGCCTACTAGGATCAATAGCGTTGTGTGTGTTTTGCAGGAGACGGTCGTGAATACAGTTTAAAGAGGGGAAAATATGTAGTATTTTGATTATAAAAGGTTTTTTATTTTTATATTTCGATGTGGAGTCATAGCTTGCTCCATTCGTGTCGTTTTTGCCAGATTTGTCATAGATGTTATTACTGTTAATTCTTTTAAACAGATCCCTAAACTGGTTGTAAGAGGTGGCTAATGACAACTAACTTCTACCCATCACCAAGTGGTTCTACCCATACAAGTGGATAAGTTGCACAACATATCAATGGTCGCAGTGGGAACTTCCTAGTGGCTGTAAACAACATTTCTAAATCTACGCCATTGCCTGCAGCAAGGAGACAAAACAACGAGAAGCCATGGCCCAAACAGTGGACTAGAACCTTTCCCAGTCCTTTCCATTGATCGCATTTGCTTATTGGAAATAAATGTTGAAGAGATAACAATAAAGGTCCCAATATGCCTACCATTCATTTGTTTGCGGCTTTTCAAATTTTTATACTCTGTACCGTAGGTACATAGAGTATTATAAGTTTGTGCAAAAGTATGTAACATCCAGAAGGAAGCATCTCCGACCCCATAAAGTATATATATTCTTGATCAGCATCAACAGCCGAGTCGATATAGCCATGTCCGTCTGTCCGTCTGTCTGTCCGTATGAACGCACAGATCTCAGAGATGGTAAGAGATAGAGGTTTGACATGTATGGGACATATGCTTCTTATGTCTGCAGGCAGATCAAGTTTATTTTCAATTTTGGCCACGCCCCCTCCCGCCCCCGCAATTTAGAAAAAACGTCATATCTCCCACAGTTTTGAAGATAGGTGGCTTGTTCCTTCTGAACATATTTAGTTATTAGATAACTTATCGATCCGCCAAAGGAATGAAGAAGATCGGATGAACGGTTTTCGAGTTATGATCAAAAGACAAAATTTCTTGGTACAGAGTATGTTATAGTCGGGCTTGACCGACTTTCTTTCTGTCATATCTGCCCCTTTTTAAACTGAAATCACTACCATTTCCTGCAACACAGACAATGCTATTGCAGCAATTAGGACCCATCAAGTCGTTTGCTATTTATAAACTTTGAACTTCCCTTCATTGGTAGTCAAAACTATTAAAGCTAAGCTATTAAGCTAAGCGTCTTTGAAACTGGAGATGGTCCGGACAAAATGCAAGCTTTTCTCAAAAATCTACACAACTGGCTTAAAGTCAAGATAATGGAAATAATAACAAAATCGCATAATATCAGGGATGCAAACCGGTTTTAAACCGAACCGGTTTTGAACCGAACCAAACCGCTTATTCCAGCTGGTGAACCGAACCACGAACCGAACCGGCTTCCTTTAAGAATTGCTGAACTGAACCCGAAATCACAAATAAAAACGGTTCGGTTCGGTTCAGCTCTCTGACGAGTTTTAAGACGGGAGTCGCTTTCCTCTAGCCAATGATACTTATTATTTTGGGGATTTGAATCGTTTCCCCAAGACAAGTTTTCTACATATCGTTCGACTCGAAAATTTAAGAACGTGTAATTCTGCAAGTCTTCTGTAATTGCCCTCCGATCTCTAAATAAACGTACCATCAATGTACATTCTTTCCTCTAGTGGACAATATTTGGAATTTATTGTAATACATTCACCTTAATTCAATGCTAACCAGGAGAGTTTTTATACTTTTCTATTCTAATCTTTTCTGGCCGACATTTCTCCGTTTTCAAAGATCAATCCTCTAGGATCTTATAGACGAATCCTTTGAATATGGCACAATAAATTTGCGACATTCTTCTAAGGGTTTTAAAGATATTCAAATTTATTATAGGAATTCAATTTGAAAGTGTGCAAAAGTCACATGACAATAGAAATCATAATGTACCTTTGTGAACCACTGAACCGAACCGGAACCGCGGTTCAGTCAGTTCCAAAAACCGTGTAATTAACCGAACCGGCGGTTCAGAAACTGTCTGAACCACTTAACCGAACCAGTAATTATATTAGATTGGTTTGCATCCCTGCATAATATATTCCGACGATTTCTAGTTCAAAGGTACCCACCAAATTTTATGAACCGAGCCATCTTAAATGACTTGACAATGTTTTTGCTGATCCTAGTAGGCTCTGTTCGTAATAAATTTCTGGTTCGTATTTTGTATTTCAGATTTCTCATTAGTGTGTCGAGCCTTGGGCTGGCGAGTCGTTTCGATTGATTTCTTTATTTATTGATTTGCCAATTTATTACTGTAACACGTCATCCTTTTGCTTTACCATTTGCAAGACTGAAAACAAACGGATTTTTCTTAGTTATTTTTAAATTCTTTGACAAGTAATAGCTCTATTTCAAGTACAAGGTATATTCCTGCATCAAATCAGTAAAACTACTTCGTCATTCCAATCAACGTCATGATTTTACCTCTCTTCTGGATTGTTAATATTTCCAGTGCCTTTAAAAGTTAGTCACGAATTTGGAAAAGCAATGAATGCAAATTGGTGGCATCCACACAAAATATAGAAACTCTTGGGAGGGGTTAAAACTCTTTCAGGGGAATCATGTTTTCTATTTTATCTGATAAAAACAACTGTTCATTTGTAACAATGGCAAAGAATATAGCCCAGTTCATTAAGAATGTTTCAAACTGTTTTCCGTGACTGACAAATCGGTACCAAATTTAGTAAAACTGCAAAGAAAGTGTCATCAGTTCTTGGTACAATAATAATTTAATATAAGTTTCTAGTTTCGAATTAAGTTTACGTTTGTTTGGGTTTTTATGAGGTGTGTGAAATTTATATAAGGTTGTCAAAAAAGTCTTGCGGTATTTTTATTGAATTTTCAATTGTTCATAAAATTGGTTATAATAATGCGATTTAAGTCAAAAATGCGCCGTTTTGTTCGATGACGAGTTCCCAACGAGATGCCAACTTCATAATGCCCCTCTTATAGAAGCTCGCTTCCCTATTGTCAAAAAACTCGGAGAGCCAATTTTCACAGGACTCTCTTGTGGCCAACTTCCGACTACCAAGCTCGTTCGCCATGGACAGAAATAGGTGGTAATCACTTGGTGCGAGATCCGGACTATACGGTGGATGCAAAAGAACCTCCCACCCGAGCTCCCGGAGCTTCTGGCGCGTCACCAAAGATGTGTGTGGACTGGCGTTGTCCCGATGGAAGACAATTCGGCCTCTTTTGATCAAAGATGGCCTCTTCTGCATGAGTGCTGCATTCAAGCGGTCCAGTTGTTGGCAGTACAGGCGTACAGAGCGTTTGGCCATAGGGGAGCAGCTCATAGTGGATGATTCCATGCCAATCCCACCAAACACACAGAAGAACCTTCCTGGCGTTCAATCCAGGCTTGGCCACCGTCTGGGCAGCTTCACCGCTTTTCGACCACGACCGTTTGCGCTTCACGTTGTCGTAAGTGACCCACTTTTCATCGCCAGTCACCATCCGCTTCAAAAACGGGTCGATTTTGTTGCGATTCAGAAGCGATTCGCATGCATCCATACGGGCCAAAATGTTTTTTTGCGTCAAGTCGTGTGGCACCCATACATCGAGCTTCTTTTTGAATCCAAGCTTCTTCAAATGGTTTATAACGGTTTGATGACTCATGCCCAGCTCTTGGCCGATGCTACGGTTGCTACTATGCCGGTCTCTTTCGATCAATTCAGCGGTATCGGGTCCATAAACTGCACAAATTTTATTGGCAGCATGAGATGCACTTTGGCATGTTTGCGACGCTATAACTCACGAACGACTAAAAGCAAACAACAATAAATCAAACACGCGCGTGAAGAGCTTTCCAAAAAGCTCTAGCGTGAACCGATGCGACGAATACAACTAGAACTACGCGCTTGCAAAGACAAGCTTGCGGAAATACCGCAAGACTTTTTGACAACCTTATATGTTTTTTAATGTCTTGTATATTGTTATTTTCGGTTGTATTATATGGGTGATTGGTTGCGTTTTTTGCAGTGTTGTCTGCAAAGTCGTTGCCCTTTATACCTACATGTCCGGGTAAATGATAAATTTAAATCTTTAATCAAAATTTCTCCAACATTTTTGCCTGGAACTCTGCGTCCGCTCTCTTGTGGCAGCCACCATTGCCTTCTCATACGGCGTCATCTCGGCCTTGTCCAGTTTCCTGCTCTGACTGCCAGCTATAACTCTCCGTTTCCATTCCATCCGAAATTCATCTGTAACTCGAAATGTACTATGAATAATATATTTTACTTATAATCGGAAATTTTCTACAAAGTCCTAATAAACATCAAAATAGTTGTGCATCGAAACAGTTTTAAGGTTTTTGATAGAGACACGAACCTTTTCTTGTTGTTGGACCATAATCTTATCTTCTAGTCTAGTTAGACTTTTCCTTAAAGTTGTTTGGCACCGACGAAGTTTTCGAGAGATTTACGAACCTAGTGATTTCCGTGTGTCGCCATTATATTTGGTTTTAATAATTCTTTTTATTCATCTAATATCCCACATTTCTGGTCCGGCATCCTGCTAGCAAAGGTCGCATACAAATCCAATAAATCGGACAAAAACTAGATCAGATAGAAACAATTTGAACTATTTGCACAATCTGTTAGATTTCCCGACCTCTCCGATTCTATATAATTTCAAGATCGAAGAACAGTAGCCCATTAAAGAGGGCACTCCCCTTCCCCAGTTGGTGAACAGCCAACGCAAATGCCCAATCTGACGCTGTGAATCGGTTAAAATGTGAGAGAAAAAAACTTTTAATGATAATAATGGAAATGAATTGGCTGGCATGAGGGGGGTGTGGGGCGGCGGGTCCAGGGTCATGCGGATGCTTGGCAGCAGCTGCAGCACAAATTGATGCCGCCTCATGTGCCAAGCTGTGGCCTTGAAGCCTCCCAAATAATTATGAGCTGCAATCGCGTCCAAATCATCAGCTCTGCCAATTAGTTCGCCCAGCTGCAAATGTCTTTTGGGTGCGTGCGAATTGGCTTTCGCAAACTTTTGCACTCAAATTGTGGTCAAATTAGGTAGAGAATTGCAAATTGCAGCCGCAAATGGTATTTGCTTTCCGGGGCAGCGGGCTCCGATCCAAGCTAAGGGTCTTGACATAGGCCAGTCAATTAGCAGCTGCCCTTCGTATTATTTGCTGTGCCTGTAACTAGAAACCAGCCTCTCAGATGAGATAAAATAAAACGCAAATTGCAATTTGGCCCGAGAAAGCTCCGGCTGCCGTTGCCCCCGCGTGTGTCGCCAGCTTGTATTTGCATGCAAATATGCAAAGTCTTCTGTGGAGCAGAAAGCCAAATGGAGAGGACAGGTAAATGGCAAGTGTGTGTACCTTTCACAGTTGTCAATATGCTTACTTAGCTGCAGCTTAAGCTGCAACTCAAGCCTGCCTGGCCCATTGCAGTTGCTGGCAAGGTGGATGGTTGTGTACCAGAAATAACATATGATAATGACAAAGCAACAACGTCAGACTCGTTATATTTATATCAAGTTCGAGCAAAGGAAATGGAAGAGTGATGCCAGCAACGACAAGGCCGGAGATGAGCTCTGCATGTGCAATTATTTGGGTTGGTACGGACTCGGGAAGTGCAGCGGTGCCTGCAGAATCGACTTTTCCGGTTCCATACTCATCAGCTTAATTGAAAAAGAACACGTCGACAGATTAAGCACTTGTCAAATCTCCATCCATTACCCCACACCCTCCGCTTGGCTCCATTACCCCGAGCTCGTGTCGCGCTTACAAAAGCCTAATAGCGTTCCCAAATCGATGCAAATGCCCCTCCCTGCCTTCACACTTCTTCAGCCAAGTCTTAAGCCAACAATGGCGAAATTAGCCTGAGTTACTTTGTATATCCTTTGCGCAAATTTTGGCACGTGCAGCCGCCAGCCCCGCGTCACCATCGATACACACACCACAGGACTACAGTTTTGTGCCCGCCAAAGTTGACGCCGAGTTTGCCCGTAACCCACTCCATGCGGCAGCAGCAGCAGCAGCAGCAGCAGCAGCAGCTTATTCCCTTTTTTAAGTAGAATCAACACACATGACGACCAAGCTGAAGACGATGACATGGCGTACCCCGTATGTACTTATCTCTGCAGCTGCGTGTGTGTGTGTGTGTGTGTGAGTGTGTATGTATGTGTTTTGTGTAATTTAAATCCTCGTAATGTACACTTTAGCCTCGGGCATTTTACTTACAATACACATGTAAACATCGCACCGACACCCAGCCGGAGCCGCGGAGCCAAGCAGAAACGGGATCCGCCAGTTGGTGGCAGGTAGGCCGCGCCACTCCGTGTACAAAGTGTCAGCTAACGGTTAAGTTTTGCTTACCGAAAAAAAACCTGAACTCGAAGAGAGTTTCGCCTGCAGGGCCAAAAAATGTAGAGAAAAAATGGAAAGTAAACTGAACAGATTCGAACCCTTTCTGGGCGGGTAAAGTGTATGCACTGAACGAAGTGTAAGCGCTGAAAAAGTGTAGTATCGGTGATATTGACACGGCAGGTAAGCAAATGTGATTTCATTAGAGAAAGGGGAATTTCCTTGCATTTCAACTTAAGATATTTTGTAAACTAACCTATCTCAACCCGAACTAACCTTACCTAAACTTTTTTAAAATATTCTTCCCAAACTTACCCTTATCTAACCTTATTTCACATCAACTAACCTTACCTGAAATAACCTAACCTAACTCAAAGGCTAACTTAACCTTACCTAACGGTACTTTAACTTACCTAACCTAACTTTACCTAATCTTAATGAAGCTTTCCAAGCCTAAAAGTTTTTTTTACCTTACCTAGCCTAACTTTACCTAACCTAAAATAGCCTTACCAAACCTTAAAGCTAACTTAATCTTAATGAACCTTTCCAAGCCTAACCTAACCTTAACTTACTAAAAATTCACCTTACCAGTCGTAAAAGCTAACTTAACCTTACTTAAGGTTATTTCACCCTACCTAACCTAACTTTATGTAACTTAAACTAACCTTACCAAAACTAAAAGATGCCTTAATCTTACCCTGCATTATTTTACCTATCCTAACCTAACTTTGCCTTACTTAAATTAACCTTACCAAGCCTAAAAGCTCACTTATCTTTTACTAACATCATTTTACCTTACCTAACCTATCTTAAATTATACTTAAAATACCAAAACGCTATCTTAACCTTATCTAACCTAACTTTACCTAACCTAAATTAACCTTTCCAAACCTAAGTTTAGGCTAGCCTTACCTAGCCTATCCTAGTCTTAGCTTATCCAACCTTATCAAGTCTATTCTAACTGAGCCTAACTCAACCTAGCCTAACCTTACATATACCAGCTTGCCTTATTTTACCTTACCAAACATGGCTTTTCCTTGTAAATTCACCTTACCTAACCTATCCCTATCTAACCTAACGTATTCTAGCCGTACCTAACCTTACCTTACCTGAAGTAACCCAATCTCACCTTATTTAACCATAGCTAACCTAACTTTACCTAACGTAAAGTAACCTTACCAAACCTAAGAGCTAACTTAAACTTTCCTAACCAATCCATTCCAAAGCTTATTTATCTTTTTTTACCATTCCTTACCTTACATAGATTAACCTGACGTAGCGTATGCTAGAGTATCTTAGCCTAAACTAGTCTCACCTGGCCCAACCTATCTTAGATATGCCCAACCTAACCTTACCTAATCTAAAGTAGCCTAGCCTTACTTAACCTCACCTAAGCTATTCGTAGCCTATCTTAACTAACCTTACTTAACCTAACCTAACCTAACCTAACCTAACCTAAGCTAACCTAACCTAACCTAACCTTACTTAACCTAACCTAACCTAACCTAAGCTAACCTAACCTAACCTAACCTAACCTAACCTAACCTAACCTAACCTAAGCTAAGCTAAGCTAACCTAACCTAACCTAACCTTCCTTAACCTAACCTAACCTAACCTAACCTAACCTAACCTAACCTAACCTAACCTAGACCTAACCTTACCTAACCTAACCTAACCTAACCTAACCTAAGCTAACCTAAGCTAACCTAACCTAACCTAACCTAACCTAACCTAACCTAACCTAACCTAACCTAACCTAACCTAACCTAACCTAACCTAACCTAACGTAACCTAACGTAACCTAACCTAACCTAAGCTAACCTTACCTTACCTCACCTAAGTTAACCTAACTTAACCAAACTTAACCAAACCTAACCTAACTTAACCTAAACTTACCTAACCTAATCCAACCACAGATAGCCCCAAACAGTGACTTAAGAATGTTTGCCAATTCATTTGCTTAGTTAACTTGAGTACACACGTTGTATATAGATCATCAAGTACTAAAATACTCGATTCATAAACATAATTCTAATTTTAAGTACGATTTATGCCACAAAATTGTCGACCTAAAGTTTTAAGCACAATACGGCTTGCATTCCGTTTCATTCGTTCCATTAAAATGTCCATTTTCATATCCTGTGGATGATTTTCAGCTCCGTTGGATGAACATTTAAGATCCACTTAACCAACATTAAACGGCATTCCAAATGGTTACCGATATCGTCCCATGCCCTTTTTTCTCTGTGTACCTGCAATCTGTTTCGAACCGATTCGTTTCTCATCCGGTTTTATTTGTTGTTGTCATTGATGTTGGTGTTGATCCCCGAAAAGTGTTGATTTCATTGGCTGCGGGGCGCAGCCATCACGGTTAGTCAAACACTGCCGGCGACCTCAATACACCATCCGGGGGCTGGCTAAGTGACGGCAAATATTCAAATATGTTTTCGATGTGATTTGTTGCCTCTGCCACTCAATTTGGCCGGCGATGCCAGCCAACTTCATCTGCAGGCCTTCTGTTGCTGCTGTTGTTGTCGTTGTTGTCGTCAGCGGCAACACTTCCAGCGCCGCCATTAGCGGCAACAACAAAGGCGAAAAGTGGCGAGCACTTTGAAATTGAAGACATTGTGCCAGCCCCGCGGTCCCGGCGAAGCTGAGTGTTACTTTTCACTTTTCCTAACCGTAAATTGCCAACGGGATATTTCGCGGTTAGCCTACCTCTTATTATTGCTCTGCACTTGCCGGGCGTCGCCTATCGATGTCGCTGCTTGGGCTCTGTCATTGTTTACATTGCCCCACTTTTTTGTGGTTTTCCGCTGTTCTCAGTTACCCGGTGCTGCGTGTGCTCGCTCCAACTTTTTTCCAGCACAAGCGATTCCTTCTGCCGCTTGCTAGCTTTTAATTTGCACGCCACAATTACCATGGCCACCCCGAAATGCAGCGGCCGCAATTAATTACAGCGCTGATATCATGGCACTGGCGCAGTTCGCTCCACCATCCCATCCAACCGCCCGGCCACCCGTCGAGCGGCGATAAAACTTTGGCAAATGTAATTTTAACAAAACCGCATCGCCGCCTGCTCAAGACAGTCAACGCAGTCGACAACGAATCCAACCACAACCGCAGCAGACCCCCGTGGAACATCTTGGCGAAATCAACGCTAGTTAGTTTTAATTATAGCAATCGGGCGCATGCAATTTCCGACAAAACGCAATTCGATTTCGGGCGAAATTTGAAGCCAGGGCCCCGCTCACTCAGCCGGTTGGATGGATGTGCTAGCCCGCGGCGCACATGCGGCTGCTGGGTCTTGGATTTGGAAATGGATTTCATAACGAACTTGATGGCAATCCGTTCTAAAACTGGTCTCTCCTAATTAGGCCAGCCCGAACAAGCTATACTATGTCTATTGGAAAGTATTTTCAGTTGCAAAAGTTAAAATTTTGCTGTCCTTCGCACAAGCCACTAAAGCGGGGGTCGGCAATGTGGGCAGAGACGTTGCCACTGGCAACTGAGAAAATATTATTTTAGAAGGAAGCATCTACGATCACATTAAGCATATATATTCTTGATCAGCAACAACAGCCGAGTCGATATAGAAATGTCCGTCTGTCCGTAGATGGTAAGATATAGACGTTTGATTTGTATGGGACAAAAACTTCTTATACTAGCAGGCAGTACAGATTAATTTTAAAGTTTTGACACGCCCCCTCCTGCCCTCGAAATTTGAGAAATACAATTTTACAGATAGAAGGTTTGTACCTTCTGGACATATTCTGTAATCAGTGTTATTTGTCGATTCGCCAAATGAAATTGTCAAAATCGGATGAAGGATAGTCGAGCTACAAGGCAATCAAAAACTTTTTATGGGCAGCACTGGCTGGCAGAGCGATGGGCAGCACTTAACACACCATAAAACTTTGGAAGTAACAGAGTATGTTACAGTCGGGCTTGCCCAACATTGTTTTTTGTTTTAGTTTCAAATTTAAGAATAAAGTCGACGAGACTTCTGAGCTTAAGAAAAATCAGTCTTAAAACAAGAAATTTCCACACGGCAATTAATGTTTACTGGCCCTTCCTAATGTTTTTGAACAGTGCATTAACATTAATGTTAACATATCAACATTTTGTGAAAAGTATGCAACGTTTTTTATAACCTTTATAACTTTGTCATGAATTATTCGATCTTTACTCTTTTTGAATCGTGGCGGACGTGGCTATAGATATCTTAAAATGTGTTGCATATATTTGTATACGGAGGGGCGGAAGTGGGCGTGGTGATATTTCGAAACAAACTTGATCTGCGTGCAGACAAGACTAGTCTACATTTAACATTTGGTTGCTCTGGCGATTCTAGACTCTGGGATCTGTCTCTGAGACAGGCGGCCAGGGCTTTATCGACTCGGCTGTTGATGCTGATCAAGAATATATATAGTTTACTGCGTCGTCCTTCTGACTGTTGCATACATTTGCACGACTTTAGTATACCATTTTTTACTCAATTACTGTATTTGGTTTGGCGACTTATATCCGCTCTGTTTTCTTTCCTCCGTGCATGGGTACTGAAACTACAATCTCTTCCATATATTTTTGGCTCTACTTAATGGCCATTTTGATTGGCTAAACTTGTCGGTTCTGCAAAGCCTTAAGTACCCTCCTCTCGCCTTCCAAATCGCCTCAATGTCAACCTGCGATTCCCTAATTCCTTTTCACGTCAATATGCCAGCCAGCGTTGCGATTTAGATGGTCAGCCACTTAAGATCCACGTAAGTTGGCTTAAAGCACGGCAACTTAATGCACACCTTTACAATACTTTATGACCGGACCACGAGAGCTGCAACCCAGCAGCGGCGGCGGCGGCTTATGGGGCAGCTGGGGGAATCAGCCAGCAACGGGTCAGCTAATGGAATGCGAGTCAGCTTAATGTGCTTCCAGCTGGTTGCGGGCGTTGTTTTTGTTGCCCCCCACCGCCCCCTTCCACCCCGTTATGTATTTATTACTGTCGCTTCACAACTTTGGCCACCAAATCTAAGACCGGGCGAGTGTGTGCTGGCGGTGCTGGGAACACACGCACAGTATCCACCCAAACGACAAGGACACAGCCAGCAATCCGTAATAATCATAATAATGAAAACACTTTTAGCTTTTAACTTATTATTAGCTTTATTTTACAGTTGTCAGCGAAAGCAACGCCCGAGCATTTACAAGGACTTGTATAACCTTGCTGCATGCCGCCCCCACCGACTCGGTCAGGTGTGGAGAGGGGGGGGTGTCGGAGGATGTCGTATTGAAGTGCCTGATGAAGGTGTGTTTTGTTGTGTAGGGTCACGCCCACTTTATACTGCATTTAATTCTCCAGTGAAGTATTTAATTTTATGACACGGGATCCTTGTGTGCGTTAGCTTTTGTCCAGAACGGTGACAAAGAGAGCGAGAGAGAGGCGGAGGGAGCGAGAGAGGGCGAGAGCGTGCGGCCCTTGGAGTACAACAAATATGAAATGACTGTCATTCCTTGCATTTAGGGGCACTTTGGGGAGTACTTTGCAGCATGTAACACCCAATACTTACACACCTGCCACACGCCCTTGCCAGAGAGCTGCTGTTGTTGCTGCTGCTGCTGCTGCTGCTGGCATCATTAGCGTTAACGCTGTGTATCCTTGTGTTATGTTCTGTTATTTAGAGATGAGTGTACGGGGCACTTGCCCTCATCTCACACGCGCACGGGTTATCGCATAATTATGCAGCATATTAATGTTTTCTTTCCACCACCATCTCCCCCCACCGCTCCACCACCTTTTATTATCATTCATATGCAAAGTTTTATAACAATGCTGCCCCCCAACCCCGCCCCCTCATTTGCAACTCCTTCGCTTCACGCCTGCTTGTCTGTCGCTCTCATTAGCTGGGCGGGGGGTTGGTTTCGGCGGGGCCTCTTCCTTCGTTTCTTTACCATAATTTGTTCTCAGCTCGTAAATTTATTTCGATAATTGCCTGCTGCTTGTGAGTTTCATGAAGGTGCACATGGAGTTACTTTCCGGCAGACACAGATACCCCCACTGACTACCCATTTCCGCGCCGGGCAGGTTAACGAATTTGTGTGAAATTATTAAAATAATAGTTGTAATTTATAACCAAATTGCTGAGCGCATTAAAACTGCCGTTGCGGCCATTAAAAATGCTTTGCTAATTAAGTTTTAGGGCGTTCGAAGGAGAGAAAACAATAACAGCGTTTTACGGAGGGGAAAGTAAGACACATTTAAATGGTAAAAACTTGCATGGTAAACTCCGAACAGAAGGCTGAGACTAACCAAACCTTATTCAGAAGTTTCGGTTCAAGGAATGAAACCTTCAAAACTTAGACCCTGCTTGATTTTGGTGTGAGGAACACGTAGAACATTTTAAGGCATGTTTTTCTGGAGAACCGAAAGTTTTATAAGCGTCTTCCATGAAATTATCTCAGGGTATCATTGCCTAGCTTTAAGGTAATGTATCCTAAGCAGCTCTAGCATTTTTTTCAAGCGAAGATATAAAATTTGTAAGACTCGAAATGAAATTACCAACAAGAATACTGAGCATATCGCGGGTGACCCAGAAATCTCTAGAGATTTTCGTATAAACGCTTTCATTTCGAGCTAAAATGCTTGCCCCTAACTGCAAAATGTCGTCAAAATGGTAGGCTACTAAATTAGATAACAAAAGTTGAGAGATTTGCAACCGACTGACTATTCAATGCCAAGTAGATTTGATGCGTAGGGTTTTCCATCCCTATAATCCAGTTGCCTGCAACGTTTGAGTCACTTTACACCTGAAGTTCTCCTAATTTAGTTCAAAATTCAATCGTTCATACGAAAATCTCTAGACATTTCTGTGTCACCCCCCTATAAGTTCTTTTTCTATAACACACAAAAGAAATATTATACTAATAATAATAATCATTGAGCAATATTAAGTTGATGCACCCTTCATTGCAACAGCTACTGTGAAAATCTAACTCGAAAATGCACATATAAAATGCTCCGCCAAGTGCGGTTTCAAATGAAGGTAATTGTCTAGTAAAGCGGCCTACTCTCCGAAAATTCAAAAAAAAATTTCCTCGATGGACCGCGAATTATGAAGAATTTTCATGCAGAAAAAACGCGGGGGTTATCCACGGTTTCTTTTTAAACGAATTTTGAAAATTTGATTTTTTACCTAATAAAACATATGTGTTTTGAGAAATGTGTCAAATTTAATTGGATTTTTATTGTTTATTTAATAATTCTAATCAAAATGGAGTGCACGAATTGCAATTTTACGGTGTCGAAATTTTTGTCTTTGACGAATATAGAGGTTATTGAGTATTTAAAGCGTCACAAATGTTTACAAGAAAAAAAATGTGGAAATTGTTCAGCTGACTGTAAGATAGCAGTAAAAGATGACGGCAAACTATTCTTTCGGTGCCGTAAACAGTTGCCTGCTTCAACCATGGACAATAAAAAGAAAGTCAAGAAACAGTGCAATTTCAATGAAAGTATCAGCAAAAACACCTTTTTTGCTGATTCAAAAGTATCCATACAGGAGATTGCCAATTTTGTCGTATGGGATACAGTTCGCTTAAAAGATAAAATTAACTTTCTTAAATTGTAGCCTTGGTTTTTCTTCTATTTGTTTACAATTCTCACTTTAAAAGGTGAAATTCAGTTTTTGGAAGACGAATTGGAATGGGCCAGGCAAACAATTATAGACTGGGAAAACTTTGTAAGGGAAGTTTATATAGATTGGTCTATCCGTGAGAGCAGTGGAAAACTTGGTGGCCACGACAAAATCGTGGAAATTGACGAATCAAAAATCCGAAGGCGGAAATATAATTGTGGTCGAGTTGTGGAGGGTCAGTGGATTTTTGGTGGATGGGAACGAGAGTCCGGTAAATTTTTCGTGATTCCGGTTGTTGACCGTGGAAAGGAAACACTCTTAAAAATAATTAAGGAAAATGTAGCTGACGGATCCCGAATATTTGGCCATGATTATATTTTACAAACGATTCCCAAGTCGCAAGGATAGGATCCATAACATCTTCCTGGCTATTGGTCAGTTATATAATACCGAAAAAGAAAACAACATTATTGACATTCATTTTTCTGAGGTGAGTGACGAAAAATGTGCGCCGCAGCCGAATTTTTTTTTTTAAAAATCGCGCGATTCTTAAAAAAAAAATTTTACTTTATTGAGTACAATAAAATATTCATCGACGGATCGCGAATTATGAACATAAAATATTAATTCATAGGAGGAAGAGGAAGTGCACGGGGAAGACGACAGTGTAGTAGGCCCTTCCTTAGGGGACACCACTTAAAAAAAAACCCCCTTTCTGTGGCTTACGTGGAGTAGGCCTAATGGGGAAACCACGTTAAAAAAAAGCCCTTCTCGGGCTTATTCTTATCAAAGTGTTTAGAAAAACGTTCCCACATTTTAAGTTCAGTCCCAATTCTAACATCTGTTTTTTTTGAGCCTGGGTTCGACCTTCCGAACCCGCTCCGTGAGCCCAAACCCAAAATTGTTCGCGTATTCGAACCCCCGGGTTGATCCCTCCTGATTTTTTCAAATATTCAAAAATCGATATTCGCTAAAAACTTTCGGTCATTTTGATCGTTAACATAGAAAAAAACGAAAAAAAAACTCTTCATCATTACCTGTTGATTTATGTGTAGAAATTGTGTTAAAAATTTCAAAAGGGATCGGCCAAGTAGTATTTGAGCTATAATGTTAACCAACTTGAAAAATATTGTATGCTAAAAAATTAAATTAAAGTTTTCCAGCCTCATACATTTTTTACATGAGGCCAGTCGCTTGAAAGCAGAATTGGGCAAATTTTAATTGATTAACAATTAAAAAATGAACAATTAATTAATTGTATTTCGCACCTATCGCAGTTAACAATTAATTAACTGTAATTGCAATATTTTGTGATTAACAATTGATTAATTGTTAATCGTCAGTTTCTACAGTTAACAATTGATTAACTGTCAATCTGTTTGAAAAATTTGATTAAAAATTAACAATTGAATAGTGAAACAAGATTTGTATTTTTTTATTTTATTTTTATTTCTTATAATAGTTTAAGTTGCATTTAAGCACCACCCTCTTTTCAAACATGCTATCCGAAAGGCAGTGACTCTTTGGCAAATCAGTCATTGTGGCAAAAGAAAAGAGTCGTTCAACTGCAGCCGACGATGGTAATGCCGTGTAGTATTTTATAAATACCTTCCGGATTTCAGGATATCTAATCAGAAGCTGCAGTTCCCGACTTTCCTCTGCAAAGAATTGAAGCATCAAATGTTCTGCTTTGGTCAAAAGAGAATTAGGGGGTTCTAGGTTCATTACGATTATAGGAATATCCGATTCCGAGTCAGAATCAAAAATCAAAAAATTGTTTTCTTGGTTGGTTTCTGTTCTGTATGCCATTGATGATTCATTTTCGGAAACATGTTTTGAAATGCAGATCTTGAAAACTTTTAACAGTTTAGAGCGATCCGTGGG
>JAWNNO010004423.1:0-61268 GCA_035044985.1 Lordiphosa fenestrarum
ACGTAAGCTAGTATTGTCTGTAGGCAGATCAAGTTTGTTTCAAATTTTGGCCACGCCCCCTCCCGCCCCCGCAATAAAAAATATTGAATAACTCCCACAATTTTTAAGATATCGAGCTCAGGCCAATATCTACAATCTCACAAATTTTCACAAAGATCGGATAATAAATGGCCGAGTTAACAAAATGTTGCATACTTATCCGAGCTGAGCTGAGTAACGGGTATTTCGAAGTCGGGCAGGGCCGACTTTAACTTACGCTCTCGTTTTTTCTAAGAATAGTTTGCAAACAAATTTTTGAGTCTGTGCGACCACGCCCTCTTTTGCCTCCCATACAAAGAAATTCCTAGTATGATTATTACAAATTGAGTACGACTCTGACAAGTTAGTTACATTTATTTTAGGAATGACTTAAATATCTTACTAACATTTATGTAATATATATTAATTAATAAATTGGTTTTTGTTTTAAACATCATTTTCTTCTTCTTCTTCTAGTACTATAGAGCATCCTTCGTTTAGGTCCTTGTCAGAATCAGAATCTGATTGCACGTCCAATTGTTTTTCATTTGTGTTTTTGTTTTCGGTAGACGGCAACTCCAGAAGACTCTATGATTCTTTGGGAAGAGGTTTTTTTTGTGTTTTTTCTTTCCCTTTCCTTTAAACAGACACAAGATAGTAATGGATCCGAAGAATCTATCGCCCTGTGGAAAAGGTCAGTCATAGTATTGATTCGACTATTTTTCCTTGCGTGTGAGAGTCTGTCTTTTTTGTATATTTTATTCCGTGCTTTTGAAGCATTTTCGCCTAAGCACCCCAGTGGAACCAACGTCGAATTATTTATAAATAAAACGTTTTCTCACAAAAAGTCCGAAACTTTTTAGAGTTTACATAGTGGTTACAGGAAATTGCTATTGAAATATAACGTGAAGATTATTTAAAAGGGTTTCGTCAAAGCAGGTTATGGATGATAGTTGTTTACATTTTGCAAAAGTTCTTCTTGCTGTATTACCGTCGTTGCTGTTGCCGCTGCCATTCTGCTTTGGCATGCTTTGGGGGTAAAGGTTTTTGAATTAAGATCCTTGGTTTCCAGTACTTTTGTTGGGGTGACACCACAAATTGGACAACATTGAGTTGATTTAGTCCCAGTTAGTACGTTTAGTACTTTCCCATCAATGAGTGTCGTATGCATTTTAAAGGTTACTGCTATGTCATCAGTCTCATCCCGTTTTTAAGAAAACGTTTTAAGATTATCTATTTGAAAGTCTAGCTGATTGTTTTCCATAACTATGTGATCAGTAGTTTCTTTTACAAATTTAATTTTTAGCGGCCTGCAAAATCGAATGGACTGCTGTGTTCTGTTAACCCAGATGTTTCGCTGAAACGAGTCAATCGTTTTTATGGGTATAACAGAAGTAACAAACAAAGAGTGATCTGAAAGCTGTACGTGCGGTGCTTTTATTTCAAACTTCTGCTTGTATGCACTTTGTCCAGTTGATCCATCAAAGCCATAACTGCAAATTAATGTGAGTTCAGAACTATCCGGAAATTGCTTAAAAACATCGGACTGCAAATTAATAAGTCGCTGTGCAGTATGATTCAAAAGGTTTTGTAGTGAAACTTGAGCAGTAGTTTCTGTAACTTCTATACCCATTGGCCGACACTGCATTTTAGCTTGTATCACTTGATTGTAAGTGGGATAAATGTCGCTGTGATGATTTATATTCAAAAACCTAGAAACCGGAAAATGTGTTAATGCGATGGATGCGATGGAAAAGGACATTTATTAGTACAAACTAATTTTCTACAAAAATACACATAAATTGGACATTAAACACAGCTCGAAGACTAAGATTACACAAAAATGTACTATATACATTGAACTCTACACACCTTGATCTTCAATTTCCATAATTAACTTTAGTTTGTTCGGACAGAGAATTTTTATTTTCACGCACAAACGTAAAGAAAATAAATTGGCGCCAATTTCTTAACCCTAAGCAGCTGATCGATTGTGTTCTTTTGAAAGCTCATAAAAAGCTTCAGAGAAGCTTTCAAAGCTTTATTTTTTAAGTTTACATTTGTATGATGTATTAACTTTAAGAATTTAAAAACAAAAATAAAAAAAAATTAACACAAAAATTTTAACTTTATGCCAAAATATCGGCCTCTTGGACCACAGTGAATTGTGAGGATAGAAGGTTCTCACCTTCTGGACATATTTAGTTAATAGTATCATTTATTCATAAACTATTTTCGAGTTATAGGGAAAACAAACATTTATGCTGGGCAGCATCTGCTGAAGTCGCGATGGGCAGCACTTATAAACTTTGAGAGGTACAAAACATGTTTTAGTGGGGACTTTTCCGATAATAATGTCCAACTCTATAACACCTCCTACGCTTAACGTTTTTAGCTGGACACTCCTGGTTTGACCCGTTGTGGTCGTTCCATCCTTACCTTCCACATTCTTTATTTTTAGTGTCGCGCATACTCCGTGTTCTTATTTTGCTTATTGTGGTAAACTCTAGTGTCGGAACCAGAGTCATATTTTTCGATTACTTGCTTCGGATCAAGTAAGTGCCGAGTAAACTCAGCCAAAACTTAATTTTTACCTGGCTTAACTTCTACCATCTAGTTATTTCCTAATGCAGATCCATTCAATTTTCTATTCCACATTCCCCTCTATTTGACCGTAGACCACAACAGCCATTTACCTAACCCTTTCATCAGCTTATCGTATTTTAGAAAATCTATTGAAATTACAAAATTTTACTATTCACACATGGGCACACACACTCGGAAGCACTCAGTCTGTCGCTCACGTGTGTTCATTAATGTCTACAAATCAATTTGTAGGTATGTAGCTTCGCTTACAATCAACAAAGCCTGGCACAAATAATACACACACCTGCAGGACAGGGGCTTAGAGTACGCACTCGAAATGCCAGCCAATCCTTGTGCAGGACACAGTCACCGTAACCGTCAACAGTCTTCTTTTGTAAGCAGTCACAACTTATTGTGGTTGGAAATTGTGGCAAAAGCTATCAATGATATTATCAACAGACGGACAGCATGGCCAGACCATCGACCATTACCTAAACGAACCGAATCGAACATATGCAAGCCCAATTACATCCGGTTGCAGTTTCAATTTCAATTTGCCGTGGTTGGCGAACAATGGAAAGGGAGCCCAGGCAAAAGGCCGGTGGGGGCTGGGGGACTCCAGAGTGTCTGTGCCTTTCATCGCTGCTTGGCATAATATTAATTTAAATTAGACAAAAGGCCCTTGCCACATACCAACAGAAGCGACTGCATTGCAATGGAATGCAGTTTTGACAAGACTAAATATATCAGGCAGCGGCATAAAGTGGGTGGCCCTGAGCGCATATTAATTGGGTTGCCTATTGAATACCTGTAGATTTATCAACTATACGGATTAACTTGTACAGAAACAAGAGAGGTATATTCAGGTTCTTAGGGATTTGTCAAGCCAATTAGCCAATGCAAATATTTTACAAGTGGGACCAAACGGGAACAACCGAGCTCAAATTAGTAGGCGACTTTGCCCAAATGTTGATACCGGTATGTTGGTATCCTACAGGGTATAAAAGAAACCGGTACCATTCCGGTACATGTTATTTATATATATATATTCTTGATCTTTTTGAATAGCTGAGTTAATTTAGCCAAGTCCGTCTGTCTGTCTGTCCATCTAATGATTTGCAAGAAGTCTTGAAATACATCAAAAATTCACAAGACCAAAAATTCAGGCCTACAATATTCATTCACAGAACGATACTTGCCCATTTTAGTTTTTGTGACAAAATAGTACAACCTATAAACGTTGAAAATCTGGTTCGGTGCAGGGGTTCACAGTTTGAAACGCAATCAAGAGCCTTTCTTGAGTACAACGACCTAATTTTTGCATCAATCTTCAGACTTTTAAAGATACGGCAAGTTGAAATAAATATCAAAAACTCGTTTTAGTTCTAGGATCACATTTATGTCTCATCACTGAAAAAGTGTTTTTAAGAATTGCAGTGCAAATTTCGCTTAAATCTGTTTGGAACGCCAATTTCTTTTGTTTGGCCGAGTCGCAAGCCTTCAAACCCTTCTTGAGTATAAAGTCCCCACTTGCCCTTGTATCTGACCCTAAAGGAATACTTTCAAACTTCCGAAGATATCTTTTTAAACATCATATATGTTCTTGGATCTCTCTTATTTGCACCTTACCTTAACTTTTAGTCGTATATAGATGCGACTTACCTCTTAGTCTGCTTGGAAAGCCATATTTTCGGTTTTTTGAAGTTGGGGCAAATCCGAATTGATGTTGAAAAAGTCTTTCTGTTCAAGGATCGCTCTTAGCTCCACCAAATAAAGACCTTTAGGCCCGTTCTTAGATCGTTCATTCAGAAAAGTCCTTATATTTGTTCGAAGAGTTTATATTTTTACATTTTTAAGGTGTGGCAGTTTGAGAACCCATAAATCTAGGTGTCTAATATTATTTGATGTGACATTTGATGACGAATTCTTGCACTCAAATTTTACCATCATATAAAGGGTGATTTTTTAAGAGCTATTGGAAAATTTAAAAAAAAAAACATATAAAATTCAGAAAAATGCATGAAATCTTTATTTGAATCGATAGTACGGTCTATATAATTTAATGTTTAAAGATTATTTCATGCAAATGTTGACCGTGACTGCGCCTCAAATGGTCCATCCGCTTAGTCCAATTTTGGCATACTCTTTCCAACATTTCGGCAGGTATCTCACGAATAAATGCTTCAATGTTGTCTTCCAATGCGTCAATTGAAGCGCGCTTGTCTGTATAGACATGAGCTTTAACATAGCCCCACAAAAAATAGTCTAAAGGCGTTAAATCGCACGATCTAGGCGGCCAATTGACCGGTCCCGAACGTGAAATAAAATGATCACCGAACTCGCCTCTCAATAAGTACATTGTTGCGCGTGCTGTGTGGCATGTGGCACCGTCTTGGTGAATCCACATGTCATGCAAGTCCAGCTCTTGCATTTTGGGCAAAAAAAAAATTGGATATCATCTCACGGTAGCGCTCACCATTCACAGTTACGTTACGATTCGCATCATTTTTGAAGAAGTATTGTCCAATGATGCCCCCAGCCCATAAACCGCACCAAACTGTGACTCTTTCTGGATGCATTGGTAGCTCTTGCAATGCTTCTGGCTGATATTCACTCCAAAATCTACAATTCTGCATATTTACGTACTCATTGAGCCAAAAATGATCTTCGTCGCTGAACACAATAAAACTTTCCTATAGCTCTTAAAAAATCACCCTTTACATTCAGTTCTGTTGTTTTTGCTCGTATCAAGGTAGATCATTCACACACTAGTTTCTTTGTTTAATTTAAGGGTTTTAATTGGCATAATAGCTTTTTTGCCAATTCAAACCCCGAAGTCTTGCCACAGTGAACTGGGCAGTCGCAGGCTTTTGATCTTGAGTATCATTCATATGAGGTTTAACTACACAGAATTTAATTTTCATGAATTGTCTCATAAACAGTTTAAGGAACTAAAATTAAGTATTTTATTACAACAATCAAATTACATATATCAGTCTACAAAATTTTTCGCTTACATGGCTTTTTCCTGCACAATAGCTGGCAAAGGTGACTGTTTGTGTAAATCTTTTTATCTCAAATTTCCCGCCCAGTAGGCGTACGCACATACCGATGCACCACAACCGGCCAATCGCTCTTTTTGAGTTCCAGTTTTTTATCAGCATAGAAATTTGCAAAATGCAAATGAAAACGTATTGTTCGCTGATACGAACAAATCTGATGGCATCAATAGAGTTTAGACAAAAGTCAGTAAATGGTATTCCAATAGTCGAATTACCTGTACTCAGTTGATTTTCTGACTACGTAAATTTGGCATTTTTGGCTATTGCCTGATGTAGCGTGAAATTTTGCAATGGGCAACGGAAGCGGAAATCCTGACTGGCCTGCCTAATTAGCCGTAAAATGCAGTTAATACATTTCGGAATGGCTGCGAGTGCATTCATTTAAAAAAAAAATAGAAGCATACCACCATTCTACAATTGCTGTGTTGTTGGTACATTTGACGCTTCACTTAATACTATTAATATATATACAGAACATTGCAAATATGCAAATTATTTGGGAATTTTCCCAGCTGCCCTGTGCATTGTATTTTGTTCTATTCGTACAGCAATATTTGTTTGGCTTTCAGTTTTTTGGGAGCGGGAAATTAGCAAGGCAAATTTTCGGCATTGATGGGTCAGCAAAATACTTTTAATGTCGTTGTAGTTATGTGCGCCAATTAACACGCTCACACCCACACAAACACGAAGACACACACACAAATGGCGACCAAACATATTTCCGTTTCCGTAATGCATTAGTCGGGGTTCACAGACTGCTTCGTGGTGACGTTGCTACACATAAATTATACCAAATTGTTTGCATTTAATTGCATGATGTAGTTGCTTGTTGTTATTGTTGTTCAATGTCGCCAATGTGCATATTGTCATTGTTGTTGCCTCAATCGCTAAGAGATTGATGCAGTTGCGCTAATTAACTGCAACTCGTCAGCTCATTTGTCTTATGGGTTAACTGTCGTCCAATTTGATATGCCGTTGAGGCATGATGATGTCTCTGTTCCAACCAAATGCAAAGATGACAAATGTCGACAGCATTGGGTGGCTTTGGTCTGTGATTTGTGGGTTAAGTGCATTATTTGGAAATGATTTAGTAAGCAAATTGGAACTCAAGCTTGGCAGTGTTTCTTAGTTGGGAGTGGGGTTACGTGAAGTTAATTTGGGAGGCCCCTTAAGGTCACACAAAGGGCAATTTGGACATGAGATGTTGTGTTCGATAGAAATATTTAGGGGTAAAAATATCGATAGTGTCGATATGCTCGAAACTTTCAATAAATGTGTCTACATGACTTATATGTCTTTACAATAAGCAAGTCTTTTGAGGTTGTTAAAGTTTTTTTTTATTTCATTCCGAAAAAGGTTCTGAAAACTTATTCATTATTGTAAATTCATAAGATTGAGATAGGATGCTGAAACGTTGATTCCAAATTTGATTGCTTCAGAAAACTTTGATTTTTTGTACTTAAGTGATGATTTTTTGAATTCATAACTTTTAATATGGAGCTTAGGAGCTAAAATATATTTCAAACATACCAAAATCTTGTACTGCTAGATCCATGAAATGTACGAACTTATGTTTTTAATCGTTAGGTATTGAGCTTTCTGGTGTAGAAGTCAGAAAACACTGTCTGTCTCTTCTATCCAAAACTTAGTGGCATCCCACTCCAGGCTTAGCAGCGGAATATTAAAATATATAATTTCAATAATTCTAATGACTGCTTGGGTTTATTTTCTGTCTAAAGAATCAAAGATTACTTTTATTGTTTTCATTAGCGCTTCCAGAGATTGAACATTAGGGCGTACTTTTCTCCATACGATTTAAAATGTTTTAGATTCTTTGAGGCCCATAGCTCAACAAATTCAGAATATTTTATAGAGAATTTAACGAAAGTCCAAAATCAGATATCTTCAGGCTTAATGATGCCGATGAGTCTTCAAAGTTTCTAAATTCCCCGAAATTTATTTTTGAATCACCAATGTAGGCAGAGACCTTTTACCTAAATGTCGAAAAAAATATTCAAATATTTCACAAATTGTAAAGCTAGCAACACAATCGGAGGGCGCCAAATTTGTGATTAATTGCATCCATGCAATATGTAGAAGGGCGTCCTGATGTGTCATTTAATCTGGGATCTGCCATGGATTTGGGAGAAGCACTGCTCAACAGTACACGTCCTTGCTTTGTTGCTAACAAGCAGCTATCCAACTATATTACAGTGATGCACTTCTTGGAAAACGAAGCAAAAATTACACTTTATGAAACATCTATTTATAGCCGCTAGGCACCGTTCGTTATTCCGTTCAAGACCAAACTAACTGCATTTTGTAATTTTTTGGGGTGCCTACCGGTATCTTCAGGGATGAGCTGGTTTAATATTTAAAAAGATGTCGGCACTGTTTAGAACTTGAAGATGTTTGCCTTGCCCACATGCACTTTTCTTTTTAGAAGTTAACAAATCTTGAAATTAAAAACAAAAGAAGGAACTGTCATTTCAACGAGAGCGTTGGATTGACGACCTGAGGAAGTTTGACGAACCATAATGATTTTTATTTATATTCATTTTATTATTAAATAAAACTATACTTATTATAAATTAAACCCAAATATAATTTTATTTCAGTTGTTTTTAATCACCAGCGATAAATTGGTCTAACTTAAGCTCTTAACCATAAAGCACCACTGCACGGAAGACTCCTTTTAATTAGAGATTTTTTTAGACGAAGGCCGATTTCACAAACCCAACCAGATAATTCTCTTTTAAATTTCTCATAAAAGGTGAAAAATGACTTAAGAAAGTTGTTTAAATTGCATATCTATTGTAACTTACAGAAGTTAATATCGTCAATTGAATTTTGTCAGAATTTAATCTGCAAGCATGGGGTTTCTGGATATTTGTTCAAAGTACTCAACTGAGACAAAGAAGAAGTAATTATAAGAGAAAATTCAAAGCATTTTACATTCGGAAGAATCATTAATTTGGTGCCCTCCCATCGTGTTACTAGCTTCCCAATTTATGAAGTATTTGAATAATTTTTTGGACATTTTTAAAAAATGGTCTCTGCCTACATTAATAATTCAAAAATAAATTACGGGGAAATCGGAAACTTTAAAGTCTCATCGGCACCGTTAAACCTTAGGATTCTGAATTTTTGGAGCCATGCGCCTCAAAGAATTAGAAAAAAACAAGTAAGGGCGCTGTAGTCGAGTTTCCCGACCACAAAATACCCTGTTCATTTGTTTTCATTTATTTCTTTGTGACAAAATGTCATCCTAAATGTAGGCAACACTTTTGGTAGTCCTGGCCAACAACTGGGTGGGGGTTGTGCTCTTACTGTTTCGCTTATAACTCCGGTGTTTTTTGTCCGATCTGATTGTACTGATTGATGCATACTAAACCACGAGGCTCTAACTTGAAAATTGTGGATCTGACGGTTGTTTAGGTGTAGAATTTCTAGAGGAGGTCTTGGTTTTTTGGGGATAAAAGGGGGACGGGTGGGAATTTTCCAAATCTGAAACAAACTTGATCTGCGTACAGCATAAATCTACCTTCGTGCAAAAATTTGTGGCTCTATCTCTTATAGTCTCTGAGATCGACGCGTTCATACAGACAGACAGACGGACAGACGGACGGACGGACAGACGGACAGACGGACAGACGGACAGACGGACAGACGGACAGACGGACAGACGGACAGACGGACAGACGGACAGACGGACAGTCGGACAGACGGACAGACGGACAGACGGACAGACGGACAGACGGACAGACGGACATGGCTATATCGACTCGGCTGTTCATGCTGATCAAGAATATATATACTTTATGGGGTCGGAAAATTTTCCTTCTCCCTGTTACATACATTCGCACAACTTCATGATCCCCCTTTTCCCATTTTCAATGGGAACAGGGTATAAAAAGGTTTTTCATACAAGGCAGGTACGCTCTGTTGAACATGCTTTTTAATTCGCCTTCATGTTTGTCGAGCAGCCACTGGTCTTTATTGAATTATTACACAATTAGCACTTCGATTTTTTAACGATATATCCTTTTTTTGTTGACAAAAATATCGATATTCTATAGATGTATATTTTTCCCGGCATCCCCAGTTTAAAGCTATTGAGAGATTTATTATTAAGAAGTCGTGTTTAGCAAAGATGTACAGGATAACACTAAGTACGACATCTTCTTTCCAATCAGGTATATTACTGTGATCCAGTACTTACTGAAATAAGTTTGTTGGTTTTATTTTGTTCCGTATTTATAAAGAAAAATGTAATGATAAATAGTAGGCTGATTCAAACACGCAACACAAGTACACAGAAAAAGAAAATTGATTTATTTAGTTGTGAGCTAGAGAAAAGAAAATGTAACATAGAATTTGAAACCAGGGTTCGAAATAACGGAACTATTATAGCCCCTTTCCACTGGGCATCATATCTACCATTTTCATTTCTGGAAAATTGTGTCGTTTCCATTGACAGAACATCATTTTGTTGACATTCACAACGATACGTGGACAAAAACAGCCGATGCTTTGATTTTGTTGATTATTATTTGGCTAATCGAATTGTTATTGTGTTGGTTATATTGAAATAAATGCTGCAGTGCCATAATGAGCAAGCTAGTTAGACAAACCTGCAATTCAATAAAGATTTTACAACACTTAACCACGCCCGGTCCAAGGCAAGGAGAATAGTGGAAACTGCTCGTAGATAATGAAAGTCCCGCCTTCGCAAAACAAGGGATTGGACAATCGTAGAGCAGAAAAATGAGGTCCACATCCCGAGGGCACCAATGACTTCAATGATTTTTATAACCCTCCAGAATTAATAAGTCGCGCCATACATCGTTCCTTAAGTCTCAAGAACACAATTAAAACAAGGCTAATAAATAATAAATCTTTATTTTACTTAATTTTTAATAACCCCACGTATAATGCACAAAATAAATCTACGGTGTGTCCAAGACTACAAGCCGCTCGGCACCAATGCCCTTAAGCTCCTCCGTCCTCTTCTTTGAAGCTGCCACTACATCTTGCTGGAAAGGTGAACGCTGTTGGGTAGTTTTTCTGCGCTTAATTCTTGGCTGCTACGATCTCGGCTCCTCATCCAACGAAAGTTGCTCGCTCATCCCAAGCTGGATAGTTAAGGGCGCGGCCCAGATGGCTGCTGGCTTAATGCTCTCATTCACGAGCGTGGAATGCCTCCATAAAAAACCTCGCACTCAACTGGATCTTCTTCCAGGGGGCTCATCTGTAAACAACAAAATTACTTACCTCTCTGATATTTTGGTTTTTCTGATGACACTAATGGCACTGAGAGAATGTCGGACAAAATATGAAATTCCCTAGGGCCGAATTTCATTATTTTTAAGAAATGATACAAAGTGAAAGGAAATGAAAATTGAGAAAAGTATGCCAGACATAATTGCCTTCATTTCTTGCCATTTAAAGAAATTATGTTTCATTTATTTAGTGGAAAGATTCTATAAGTCACAATGATTTTTTGACTACAATTTTGAAGTCAAATAATAAGATCTAAAATTGAACTACTT
Organism: Lordiphosa fenestrarum; assembly: GCA_035044985.1. Classification (NCBI taxonomy): domain Eukaryota; kingdom Metazoa; phylum Arthropoda; class Insecta; order Diptera; family Drosophilidae; genus Lordiphosa; species Lordiphosa fenestrarum. The sequence continues at coordinate 11,219 of JAWNNO010004423.1, forward strand.
TTCATTAAATATGATTTGATCAACTAGGCTTAGATATATGAACAATAACTAAACAAAACGAGAAAGAAAGTCACTCAAGCCCGACTCTAACATACTCTGCATCAACGAAATTATACGCTCAGCATAAATTTTGATGCTGCAGTGGCAGCTGAAAGCAGCGCTGCTACTGCGCTGCAGCAGCGAACAGTCTTCTGATTATAGCTCGACAACCGTTGAACCGATCTTCATTATTCCTTTGGCGTGTCGATAAGTGATCCTGATTACTAAATATGTCTAGAAGGAACGAACGATCTATCTTTAACCTTTTATATGGCACCGACTCCGATTTTGATGCATTTTTTTTTATTTGATAGAAAATAAGCATAAGTGCCACTAACTGCAGTTTTTTCTCATTCATATGCAAGCTACGTTGTTCCATGGCAAATGTCTTTTTAGGTCGTTTTTGCTTAAATCACTGGGTTATTCAGCTCGATCTTCGATATCTTCGTCATCTGTGGTATCAAGATGTTCTTCATCTAGATAAAAATCGCTATCGTAATCAGCAAAAAAGTCGAGTTCATCCTATTTAGCTATCCACGTTGTCAAAAATTCTAGCGATTTGCGAAGCCGCTGGTCCCTTTTTCTGACATTTTCCTGAGTAAAAAGTGTCGTTGCTTGTATATTTGTTGTGCCCATAGAAGAACATAAATCACAAATGACAAACCCAAAACAATACCGACACGTACACATAAAAACTAACCACAAGCACATGTATGTTGCAGATTTACATCAAAATATCGACTGCACAACTTAACTCTCAAACGCAGTGTGATGTATATCTGCAACATAGCGTTTCTCACAATTTACACGCAGTATACAACATGAATCATCAAAACTTGGCTGCACATGCATTATAGGTATAATTACTTCTTGTATTAAGAGCTTTGTTATAAAAAAAAAATTCTTTATAAAATTAAGATCGAAGACCACTTGCTCACTTCACAAAATTGGCAGGAAAAGGGAAAATATGTTGTCCAAAGCACTTTGGATAGTCTGACCAAACCACAAAAATTAAAATATGTATATTGAAGCTTCAATTAAAATTAACACTTGTCACTTTCTTTATACGCTTTACGAAATAATTGGACGCAAACGGTATGTTGCATGATATGCATCACGGCCATATAAAGGGTTCAAACTGTGGGAGATATGACGGTTTTTCTAAGTTGCGGAGGCGGGAGGGAGCGTAGCAGATATAAGAAGCATATGTCCCATACATGTCAAGCCTCTATCTCTTACCATCTCTGAGATCTGTGCCTTCATACCGACAGACAGACGGCCATGGCTATATCGACTCGGCTGTTGATGCTGATCAAGAATATATATACTTTATGGGGTCGCAGATGGTTCCTTCTGGCTATTATATACTTTTGCACAAACTTAATATACTCTATGTACCTACGGTACAGAGAATAAAAATAAAAGTAAAAGCCACAAGCCTGCCCTTGCGCGCCCATAAATCCAGTTGAGAATGGCTTGGAATCATCACTTCGACGAGAAATCGACTATCTATCACTGTACCAGGAGAATCTACTATTTTACGCCTACTCGGCTGGTTATCCTGCTTAAAACAATCAGAATAGTTTTTTGGTTATTTTTCCCACACACTCGGCATCTTCTACACACTTTCTCTTGCAAGCGCAGGCGACTGCTTGCTCCATTTTGCTTGATTAAATACTCGAGCAACACACAAAACTAAGGCCCCCCATCCGGCCGCACAAAGTGTCTGTATTTATATTTTATAACTACTACAAAGCCAACTAAAAATTCTGAAACAAAAACCAACTACAGAGCCAGCGAGTTGGCAAAACTAAAAAGTGTCGCAATTGTTGTGACTTGTAACTGTTTGCAATTGTTTAACTTTGGTCAATAATATCACCTGCGTCGCCCGCCCACAGCCACGAACTAAACTAAACTGCATTTAGCTGTGAGACAGAAGGCAACAACAATAACCAGCAGCCAGGAGCCGGGAGCCGGGAGCAAGGAGCCAATGCAACAAGTATAACTGCACGTATTTACCATTTACTAAGTATTTCTATGACTTTGTGCCATTGTTTTTGCCTCCGCCGCTGTTGTTGGGGGTTTCTTCTTTTATTTGTATTTTTTGTTTTGGAGGTTTACTCGAGCATTAAATAAGTCAAAGCATGCTCAGCTGCTGCCGGCTGGTTGGTTCTCTGGCTTTGGCTTGGTGCCTGGGAACAATTGTCAACAGTTCGCATTGTTGTTTACAACGTGAAACTTTTCTGCTTAACTTTGGCATTAAAAATAATATTCTTAGGCAGCTGAGCAATGTGAATGGCTTTTTCTAGCAGTGTTTACTCTATTGTTGGCCAGTGCGGCGTAGGTATTACAATAGCAGTTGTGCCAAAGCTGCAGGACCCTCCAAAAAGGGGTCTCCAATTGATTGTTGAAAAGTCAACATGGTGGAAACGTTTGCGCTTGAAAGTATGCTAAGTTGGTTGGGTAATGAATCTGCTCGGATATTAGCTTGTCATTGTACTTAAAACAAATGCAAATATTTAACCAAATTGAAACACTGCGAAGAGGTAGCCATGAAAATGCAAGCTTGTTGTAATTTCATTTCGAATGAATTCTGATTAGTCGAATAGTTAGATATTGATTGTGAGTTTTGATAAATAAGGTCGAGGCTCTTAAACCCAGAAAAAAGTAGAAGGAATAATTTAAAAACAAACGCTATGGAAAAAAATTTATTCGTTCTTGAATATTTGAGAATTTTGGTCCTAAAATCGAGCTAAATTAGTTCTCAGCTTGGTGCTTTAAGACGAGCGGAGTGAGGTGAAGAAACTGAGAGAGGAGAGCAAGCACATTTGAGAGAATAGCGCTGAGTCTGCACTTACAGTTTTGTATTTTAAGGTAGAGGGGTGTGGGGAGGCTATCGAGCGGAGAGCGCAATCAATTTTTGCACTCATGTTGCTTTCGAATTCCCAACCAGTTATGGCATTGCTTGCATGGAGAGACCTCTGTTTGACTGACAGTGAACAGACAAAGACTGATGCTGCTTTGAGGTGTTGTGATTTCCTCGAGCCGGCTTAAACTTACTACATGGTTTAACATTTAATTTTCGATGATACAAATTTGAACACAATGAAAAAACCACTGATTTTGAATTGTAATCTGCTCTTGCTTAAGAGTAAACGATCTTACTCTTGAATCTGATGAGCTCTTAATACTAGAAAGAACATTCTCGGTGTTTGACAATGCTGTATGCTCTTGTTTCAAGAATGAGCAATTTTGTGAGTGTTCAGCACTTGATTCAAAAACGATTCTGATTGATTTGAGAATGACTTGTACTTAAATCAAGTATTGAAGCTCTTGGATCAAGAAACCCGGGATCAAAATTTATACTTGGATAAAAAATTTCGCTCTTGGGTCGACAATTGTCACTCTTATCGAACTATTGATATCGAAAATTCTTGATCCAAGTATGAAATTCTCTATTTTTTCTCTGAGTGTACTTTAAAAATGTATATCGGACAGCTTTTAGGGGGTTTGGGGTGTTTGTTTGGTTTAAATTCTGAATGTGGAAGGGGATCTATGTAAGTAAGCTGAAACCAGACATGTTTCCATCAGTGTTGACATAACTTAGCTTGAGAAAAGTATGATTTGAACTTCGGTTATTTCCGACAAAAATTTCGACACATTTAGTCAAAATTCGGAAATTTTATGAAAAATCCATCTCTAGGATGAAAATAGATTGCTTCTAAGCTACATCCCGATGATTTCAGCTTATCTTGAAACTCAACGTTGGTGTCAGCTCTCTTTCGTGGCACACATTATTTTCCAATGTGCAGCTATTAATACTAATGTAAAAGCAAATCTTAAACTTTAATTAAGCCATTCGCAAAAACAATAAGTTTAACGTGGCGTGTCCTCCCGCATCTACCCAGGCATAAAAACATATGACAATATTTTGAAAACGATAACTGACAGGCGGAGGGTGAGCGAGTGGTATGATTGTCATTAAAATGTTTCCGCTGCCAGCATCAGGCATTGTCAGTCGCCGTGGCTAATCAGTGATGCTGTTAAAAGGTATTCATATGCAAAACAGACGAGGACGACGTCGACGACGACGACGCTGGCATTATTCATTGCAAATGGCAAACGGAAGGGATAGCTGTGCGTGTGTGTGTGTGTGTGTGAAATGCCAAGCCAAAACTTTAGCGTCGCTTAAGGTAAAATATAATCAAAAGCCGTGAAAACATTTTTACACGTCATTAAACTCAAATTCAACAAACCATGGCAGCGTATGTTACAGCATCCACGGATCACACAGGGATGCCTGGCGGCGGCACACACACGCGCGCGCACACCGAATCCTTACAAGCTTGCACAAGATTGATGTGCTTCGGTTGCATAAATAAATTAAAGATTCTACACAATAGTCAAAGAAATGCGATTAGGGGATTGCCAATGCTAGTTTGTCGAAAACTTCTAATTACCGTGTAATGTTTGCAGTTTACACACAAAGTACACGATGCGCCGCTCCCGACCACTCGCTGACACTTATGAATAATCACTTCGATGTCAACTTCTGACAAAACCTCAAAACTTTATATTGGTGATGATGGTTTTTGTGTGTGTGTGTGTTGTGTGCACAAATGGAATTTAATTATCATTTGAGGCGATTCCATTTTGACTTAGGATGTACAGAGGGAACGAATACTAGCTTAGGGCTAAATTCGAGCTTTTAGGTCTGTTTTTTCATGCTCCTAAGTTGTTAATCCAGTTGGATTTTCCGAATTAGCTTAGCTCATACTGACCAATGGTCGATGCTAGAAAGACTTCACACCACAATCAGAGTTTCGTTGGTTTAGCAAACTGTTGACGCACCAGAAGAGTAGATGGATCAAGTAAAAGCTAATCTCCAACTGCAACAATACATGAGACTGAGACATTGGCCGACTGAAATGGTCTGATCTTTCTGATAAGAAATATTCCAAATTAATAAGGTACAAGGTTGCTCCCTTGAGGAACTTTGAAAGTGACTTGTATGTTGTATGACTTGCTGTTTGCCACGTACATTAAAATCCGGCAAACTAAAAGGATATTGGCCTTGAGCCGGGTATATGCCACTTCGACTAGAAGGATTAATATGTGGATTTGTTGTGGGCCACTGTTCCGTTGTGTACTTTTTATGACCCTCTTGCGTTTATATGCACAAAGGGTAACTGACTGATTTCTCAGAGTTTAATCTTAATTGGAGGTGTTTAGTGGATACATAAAAATCGTATAAAAACTGATTTTCGAGTATGTACGTATATATTTTGATCAGCGTCAAGAAACGGATTGATATAGCAATGCCATTCGGTCTGTGTGAAAGCTCTGATCTCAGATGAAATTTGTTTCTAATTCCAATCTACACAGAGAAAAAAAGGAATTTGGAAGCGATGGTTTTTGATATCCTTTTTTGGATATTAATATATTTATTTAACGTTAAGGGGATCTTAGATTTTCATCCAACAGAGCTGAAAATCATCCAAAGAATATGAAAAATTGATATTCTAATATAAAAATAAGGATATTTCGAAATTTCCATTCCAAGTGGACTTTTTCGGATAGTGTGCAACTTATTCTTCAAATTGAAGAGCAGATAGTACAGCTCATCGATCTGTCAAAATGTTCGCACAACTGCCGAATCCCTAAGAAAGAACACAATCGCGTACTTGTTAGGAACTGATCTTTATTCATTTCAGTCGCTGCTTTTATAGTTTAACTTATGTATTAGGAACATGAGACAACTGTGTTTACATTTATATTTATCAATTATCTTGTCCTTGTTCAACATATGAACCTCATTTGTTCCTTATATATATAATATGTAATTATATTACCTCTCTTTCTTGAGCATCATTATACTTAACTCTAATTGGTGTTGAGCTGCTCTAACTTACTTATCTTATCTCTAATACAATCCTTGCTTGTGGTCGCTTCGCACCATATGTGTGCAGACGTGTGAAACGGGGACGTCTAGTCGTCTACCTAATGCGACCCTTTCAAGTGGAATCATATTGTAACGTCTGCGAGGGTTGTATGTTCAGTTATAAACAGATAGTTTTTGATTTCTGTGTAGGTGTTTATCCGAGGGTTGTCAATATTTGATCGATATACTTGACATAAGCGTTATTCACATATAATAATTATTGTGACGATAAATCGATATGTCAGAAAAATGTATTATGTTCAAATAGCAATCGCTCGTTCGGTACAGGTGTGTTAGACATTTTCTTGACATACCAAGACCGCCACAATACGCAATACGGTAGAGTAAGGGGCCGGGCCACGCTGGACAATCGGACCATCGATTGACAGTCTCTGTTGTAAGCTATGAGCGCTCCAAAACAAAATCAATATTGTAGAATAAAGACAACCGCAAATGCGGAATCACTGGATCCACTAAAACCGAGAGCGACAATGAAACGGAGGCTGACAAACCAACCGTATTGGAGTGATTAAGATCCAGGGCAACTTGTTGTGTTGAAATCGTTTGCCAAAACACTATTGATAAAGGGCAAGCAATAATCAATAAGTTAAGGCTGATTTTTTAGCAACTTTCTGTTTGGCAACGCTGATTTTCGTGTCAGATGTTACTGTCAAACATGTTCAGTTTGGTTTATAAATTCACCATACAGACTATTATTGAATTTTATTATCTAAATTCATGATCGGTTAAGAAAGTGAAAACTGTGTTCATCGATGAAGATGATTTCTTGTTAAATGTATAGTGAACAAACCAAACTGACATATTTGGTGTGAAGAACAGCCAGAACCATTGCGAGAACTGCCAATGCAGTCGCTTTCCTCTAGCCACTGAAACGTATTAATTTGGGAGCTTGAATCGTTTCCCTAAGATAATTTTTAATACATTTCGATCGACCCTCTAAATTCTTAGCGATGCCAGATCGATATAGCCATTAATCCTGTAACTCTGTTTCAATTGCCAGCCGACCTCTTAATAAACCTGTCATGAGTCAGCATTCATTTCTTAAAAGTTGATAACTTATTCAAGGTCGTTCTCTAGTGGATAATATTTTAAATTTTCTGTAGTACTTCTATACCTTAGAATTGACGGAAGGCATTCATCGAGTGTTCTAGAAGTACGTGCGATTCGAGGAGCGAATATAGACTCGGATCACTTCCTTGTTGCAGCCAAGGCATGCACTGGCGCACGTCGGTAGCTAATCGTCGAGAAGCTGCAATCACAACGGACATCCGAAGCCTACACAGCAAAACTCACCCAACTGTTCAGGGAAATCCCACCTTCTTCTGGTGTATTAGAGCAGTGGAAGCATATTGCCCAATCAATGAGTACGGCAATGAGAAAACAGTCATGGTACGATGATGAGTGCCGCCGCTCTACTGCAGAGAAGGATGCTGCTAACTTTGGGACAACTTTGCAGTCGGGAGCAGTGCAGGCTGTTAAGGAGCGATACCGGGAGAAAAGAAGAGAAGAGAAGCGCCTCTTGAGAAGGAGGGAGTCGAAGTGCTTTTCGGCATGAGTAACCGAAGGATTTAAGCCCAGGGTCACACTAAGCACAGAAATCTGGTCACAGATCCGCAAGTGGCACTAGACAAATGGAGGAACTATTATTCCAATCTGCTGGGAGGTGATGACGAACACAATGCCGCCTCTGGGGAAGTAGCAATACCACCAATCGATGATATAGAGATAGACCCCCCGGACCATAATGAAGTCAGGTTAGCTAAAAAAGGCTAAAAAATCAGCTGGCGCTGATGAGCTGCCCGTTGAATTGTTCAAGGCTGGCGGCGAGGAATTTTCAAGGTGCATGCACCAACTCCTTGCAGAGTATGGTCCGAAGAGTGCATTCCCGAAAATTGGAGTCTTAGTGTACTTTGCCCAATTTTTAAAAAAGGAGATCCGGCAGTTTTGCGCCAATTACCGCGGGATCACCCTTCTACCCAATGCATATAAGGTTGTGTCATGCTTTCTATGTGAACGTCTAAAGCCGAAAATGAGTGAACTGATTGGACCCTGTCAGTGTAGCTATAGACCTGGCAACCACCACCACCTCATTGTTGACTATAAAGCCACCTTCGTCACTCCGATAAGATCAAAGTTCTTTGAAGCCCTTGAAGCTTCTTTTGGTATACCAGCAAAGTACGTTCGACTTTGAATGATGACGTTCAGAAGCACACAAAGCTCCGTCAAAATAGAAAAAAACCTCTCCGAGCCATTTGATACCAAAAGAGGGTTTGTGCAGGGTGACACCCTATTGTGTGACTTCTTTATTCCACTGATTAAGTGTATACTATGCCAGTGCCCAATTGCCAACTGATCGGGCACCATCTTTATCAAAGATATAATGCTACTTGCATATGCCGATGATATTGATTTTATCGGCAAGGACGAAGCTGCGAGAAGCAAGTCGTTTTCAGAGATATAGAAGCAGTCAAAACTCATGGGCTTAGTACCAACGGGCTTAGTATCAACGCGCAGTTTGCCTACGTGTCTTGGACAAACTGCGACAACAACATCAGTCGGGAAATTCGAAGAAGAATTTCTATTGCCAACCGATGCTAGTACGGGTTCAGTAGGCAGTGCAAGAGCAGAGACCTCTCTCTCGAAAAACAAAAATTGCGCTATTTAAGTCGCTTATCATCGCAGAAGCATGGACATCAACGGACGCGTCGGCAATTGGTGTGTTTGAAAGAAAAGTTCTTCGGAGAATTTATGGACCTCTAAAAGTTGGCGACGAATTTCGCATCCGAAAGAATCGTGAGCTGTTCGAGCTCTATGAGGACACTAATTTTGTCGACCGCATAAAGCATCAGCGGCTGTGTTAGATAGGACATGTTACTCGTATGAATGACCAAGCTCCAGCAAAACAGGCGTACAAACGGAGTGCGAATGATTTATGTAAGACGCACAGGGTGCGTCCTCTGGGAACTAATATACGAATCCTGGATATTTGGACATTCTTCAATTCTAAGGATTTTAATGATATTCAAATGGCTTATAGGAATTCAATTTACAAAGTGCGCGAAAAGTCCCATTAGGACAGAAATCATAACATTTCGTAATGTTATGATATGTAATGATCCAAAACGGCGGCTTAGAAACTGTGCGAACCACTGATTAGATGGTGTCAAAAAATATCCGAAAAAAACAATGGCTCGTAGCAGATAGTTTAGTTTAACGATATTGCTAAAAATCAAGTAAAATTTGTACAAAGTCGGTAAAATGGTTTTTCGCCAATATCTTAGAAACGGACACTAAGATACTATATGACTGTGACGTGTCATCTCTTGTTCAGCATGGGCTTGTCTACAGGCATTAGTTAAAGTTGATCGGGACACTTTTTACTGTAGAACAGTGTAATTATAGCAAATTCTATATTTACTCATTTAATATATCTTTGGTTAAACAAGTAACTTTTACTTTTAAATACAAAACTTGGACCCTAAAAATTGACTCTACTTACTGAAAGTACTTAAAAGTATGAAGGTATTTAAAGTACAAGGACTTCTTCGGCTTTTCTCTCTGTGTATAAATCAATGAAATCTGTTACGCTGCTTGGAGTAATTCCTGGGCCAACAGGGGTTGGTCAGCCTTTGAATTATTAATTTTTAAGCTCTGGGTGGGTACTGTGGTAAGGAAAAAGGGCAACCTGGCAAAGGTCTTTGATTTAGCCTCTAGGTCAGTCAAGCACAACTAATAAGAGGCCGTTTTTTTTTCTCCGCCCAAACTCATGTGTATTTTTTCGCTTCAATGCACGTTATTAAATTTTAGTATGTGCTATTCGGGAGAATATTATTAAAAATACGTATATTTCTAACCAGTATCCATACATAATGCATTAGGTTTCCCCCAGTTCCCACATTTAAAAAAAGAAACGACAAAACAAAAGCCGGTTATTGTCTGTAATGTGTGGACAGGCAATTTGCCCAGCTGCCAGAACCAGGCATCATTGATTCTCTCAATGCATTATCAAAAATAATGCAAAAACTGAAAACATCCCGCCCCAAGGCCTGACAAAAGCAAGTGAAATTTTGCTGCCCATTTCGACGACTCTTGAAACGAACTGGCAAACTGTGTTTGGGGCTTCAACTGGTTGGCATTGTCGGTTCACATCAAATTACATTAGCAGCATAACTGAATTTTGGGCCTAAAATGAAGCTTTTCCAAATTAATTTGCATCATTTCCATTAGCTAATTGCAAAATTGACTTTATCAACATTGTGTTGGTAGTCACTGACTCCCTTTGGGCCAAATAAAATGACTTGCGCTAATATCAACAACTAATTTTGAATGCCAGTTTTCGGCCTCCTTCGAAGCCACAAACCAAAGATAAATACTGACACTCAACCGCAAAATTGTCTATCAAATTAATCACTTGACAAAGTTGAGCAATTTGCGTAGCCAAAAATTAACTTAAATGTTCGTTTTTTGCATGCACAATTGCACACATATGTCCAAGGGTTGAACAATGCCCAGAAATGGGCATCGAGAAGGTCGTTGCTGCTGGCCACAAAACAAGGACCGACACGGTCTGGATTCGGTTTGGCCTAAACCATTGAAAGACCGAAAATGTATGGCAATTAGTGTTGCCATTGTGTACCGAAGGGCGCACAGAGAGAAAAATTGGCCACCGGTTATTGGTATCATTCGTGCAGAAAAAATGAGACACAGACAGAACACACTTTCTTCTATGCTGTCTGCTCATCGAAATGACAGGTACAAAATTAACAGACCCGCTGATAATTTCGCGGAACCGTGCGAACTCTTTGTTGTAGGTGCCGTAGTAACGATTAAGTGAAAAAACCTATTTAGCTTGCCATATTTTCGTTCTTACAATATATCTCATATATCTGCAAGATTTCATCGTAATCGTATAAACGTAGCTTAAAACTGCCATATTATGTTTCTCTCGTGTTCTCTGCTCTCGATGAGACAAACACTCGAGGGTTCTTCCAAAAGCAAATTGAAGGGGATAATTTCGTTTGGCTTTTAGCAGCTGAGCATACACAATTGAGCCAGACGCGCCAACTGTTACCCAAAAGTGTCGTTTTTGTTGTTGTTGCCTCAACCGAAGCACACAAACACGCAAGCACACTTGCAGTCCACTGATTCACACTCGCAACGATACTTTCGGTTGATCCTGCTCAGCAAAGTGTCTCATAATCTCCTTGGTTGAGCAAAAACACTTTTGGAAAAGACAGAGGTGAAATATCATTGCGTTATCAAGGTGTCCGAGTGAAACTGTTTTTACTGACTACAATTGCAGAGAAATGTCTGGAATATTGAAAAAGTTTTCTCTGCAGTAGAGACCTGCACGAGTAAGTAAAAAAGTAACATGTTACTACTCGCAGAGTACGATTACAAATGAGTATGATTTTTCTGTTGTCAGGTATGCCCATATAGAGCGTTACCTCAGATTTCAGGAGTGACCATAAAAATGAGTATGATTACTTTTGTAAAATGTGAGTAATCATACACATTTGTAATCAAACTCGGCGAGCAGTAACATGTTACTTTCTTTACTATTCAATATTTTATTCAATCATACTGCCTTTGCTATCGGTGTTTTGTTTTTCTAGTTGATTTTTACCACAAAATTCAGGTTCTGTGATGGTGTTGTGCAGGAAGTTCTTTTCTCCTAGACTGGGGGTTGTGTGTTCGAGTCCTGGTGCTGACCGAATTCGGCTATTGTCTTCATCTTTCGAACATTATTAATTTTGCTAAGCCGAAATAAAAAAAAAATTATTCCTAGCAGTATTCGAACTGGCAAATCGAAATCGTAAGGCGGCAATCCTAACCACTCAGCCAACACCTATTTTGTCAAACGCATAGCTTAATATCAATATAAGGAAACTCATAGAAGCAGAGTTGAAAGCAGCAGTAAATAGCAGCTTACTACGATTAAATTTTTTAGACGATGCCACGAGTATTACTCGGAAAATAATCATGAGTAGTAATCGGAAATAATCGTAATCATACAAACGATTACCTGATTACAAAAAAAAACTCGTGTACTCAAAAATGATTACTTTTTACCTGTTATCATACGATCACCGGAATCACTCGTGCAGCTCTCTTACGGATTTTAAAGAATCTTCACTTAGTAACCATGTTCAGATATTATGTTTATCCATTTTATGTAAAATGGATCTAAGATTTTTACTTAGTAAACGACAGCGGATCTCTCGGAATAGAAAACACCTATTAGCCAAACATTGCAAAGAAAGAAACAGGTGTGTAAGTTTTTAAAGCAACATCTTTTTCATTAGAGGTCCCGAATCGGGGATAGAGCCTTCAACCTCCTGCTTAGCCGACCCAAGCGCTACCCGCTGCACCACACCCGGAGAGGAAAACATAGGCATCGGAAATACTAACAAAGAAAATTGCATTTTGTAGATCATCTTTTACGAGCGATCAGATAAGAGCTCAGTACTGAAATCTGAACTTAGACCTAGGAGAATAAAATTATTTCTACGAGATTTCAGTAGTTGCTGACCAGAGGAGAAACACTGAATCTTTACTTTATCTCAAACAGAACAAGCAACAATACAGCGTGATCCGTTTGCAATTGAAAAGAGCATGACAACATAGATCATTTGATTGGAAGCTGCTAAATTTTGAGGAATACTGAGATTTGCATGTTGTCACCGAGTTCAGCTGTGTTGCCTTTTATGTCAGGTAATCAGTTGAAAGATATGTGACCTCCTTGATACGACACTGCGAGCTTTGTGCCGCACAATTGGAGTGGAGTTCAGAAAGAAATGATCCAATTTTTTGACAAGTGTAGTGAAGTTGGTGGCAAAACCGGTCAAACTATTACAGGGCAATCCCATAACTGTCCGTCCTGCACGTTGGCCGTTGCTGCTGCTGCTGCTGTTCATTTAGCCGCACTTTGTGGCAACTAGTACAAATGGCCCATTGCTGTTGTCGCCATGCTGAGTAATTTTTCAAAAAACTCTCCCTCATTGTTATGCAGCCTTATTGTTATTGCATAAAAATGGCCAACCCCATTGCTCCATCTCCCTTTCGGCCACACACACATGCAACAGTTGCAACTGGCGCAATTAAGCGCCGCAATTAACGTGTCGCAGTGTTTAACCTGTTACAGTGCGGCTGAATCTGGGCTCTCTACGTGCTGGCCATTTACATGGGGGGATTTTCTAAATTTTAATGCTGGCCATTTGCTCCGCACATGCACAATTGGCCGCCATTTGTGTGCCCACAATGGCCGCCATTGCCCATTGCCCCATTGCATCGCTTGCCTGGCTGCCATTAAAGCGTGCCCATTTTTCATCAGCTCCCATTTTTTGTTGAGTCAAGTAAAACGCATTATTTTTAACGCCAATTATTCCAGAATATCTTTTCAGAGCCCGAGCCGATAAACTGCCATCAAATGCAGACCCCTGATTGCCTCTATTAGGGTAATTACCAAACGTGTTGGCTTACCTTTGATGCGATTTAATAATTTGGAATTAAAGAACCATATTGGCCCATTTAGTGGGAGGCCCGGCGAGTAGATTTAACCCTCATTTAAAAATAGATATTTCTGCACACTTCTTTCCCCACAGAAATTGTGTAATTACGCACACGGACAGGCCCAGGGCTCAGGGCTCAGGTTGGCCGTTGCAAACGAAGCTAATTTGTAAATTTGTGGAAATGTGATATCGAATGAAGGATGCTTGCCTATAAATGTGCACATATTGAATTCTCTCTATGGGCTTCCTGCTGGTTGAGTGGGTTGGGGATGGTACAGTACAAAAAGTTGGCATACATGGGTTGCCTTTTATACTCTAGCCGAAATGGTAATCGAACAAATTATGATTTAACAAAAAATCGAAGCATCCCTGTCGGACCTGACACCATGACACCACTTTATCACCGAAGAAGTACTTCCCGAGACATGAAAAGTTTCATTCGCTTTTGTTGAGGCGTGAAACCGTCAAAGAATGCTTTCTTGAGAACGTATTTTAGCATGTATGTACTATATGTTGTTGCTTTAACTTCGCGAATCGTTCGGGTTACCCCTCCAATTTTTCGTTCTCAAAGAACGGTTCCAGATGTACAGCCGTCGGAAGGGATTGTTCCATGCGTCAGGCGTTCGCTGCTAAAATAATGTGTAAATAAAACATTCTTTGGGAACCCGCTTGGCATGAAAAACAACATACTTAAGATGTGACTTTGGAATGGGTCTAGTATGTATTTAACGAAAAATTTCAAATGATGTTTCATTTTCGAATTCAGCTCTCAATTTAAGTCTAATATGTTTAGAATACAATTTAAGTTTGCTTGCTGTTGCTGTTTTCAGCACTGTTCGATGATTTTTTTGCTTCTGTGACCGCCTTGTACACATTGTTTTTCGTTTTGGTAAGCCAGTCGAACATCCTTCCTATGATTGTTGTTCCTGCGATGGTCTGTTAAGCCGTCCAGTTCAGTTGATGGTGCACATGTAACACATTTGTTACCAAAATTATTAATAAGTTATCCATAGAAAAATGTACCAATGATAACCAGTCGGACTTTGTAGAATGTGGTTCCCAACAGAATGCCATTTTTCAGTAGTATGATAGAAGTTGAAAAAACTGTATGAAATTGTCACTACACTCTTCTTTATGCGCTTAGAAGGCAAAAAGTCACATAAATATGGAACCGTCCGTTCTCTAGGTTGTGCTTTTGGCATGTGTAACCAACAACAAAGATCGTTGAAAGCAACAACAAAAACACATGCTAAAATACGTTCTCAAGGAATCATTCTTTAACGGTTTCACGCCTTAACAAAAGCGAATGGAACTTTTCACACTTAGGAACTAGTTCTTTAGTGAAAAACGAGAAGATAAGCTAACTTCGTCTGTGCCGAAGTTTTTATAGTGCTTTTTCCCAATTTCCGACCGATCGTTCGTATGGGAGCTATATGATATAGTCATTCGATTTATCCAAAAATTTGTAAAATTATGTGAAAGCATGTGAAACAATCAAATACTAAATTGCAGGATGCCACCGTTAAAAACAAAAATGTTTTTTCAACTGATTTTCAGACCTATCTTTTGTATGGCAGCTATCCCATATAGTTGTCCGATTTTAAGAAGACTTGGTAGAATTATAAAAAAAAACATAGAAAACCTACGATTACAAAGTTTGGAGACGCTTTCATTGAAAAGAAAAAAGTTGTTCTCACTAAAACTAGTTTTCCGACCGATTGTTCCTATGGGAGCTATAAGAAAAAGTCATCCGATCCGGTTGGTTACGACATATTAGTAGTGTGCAGCAAAAAGAAGGAGCTCAATCAACTCAGCTCGTCACCCTGATCAAGAATGTATATGTATTATGGGGTCGGAAATGAATATTTCTATGCGGGCAAAATTATAATACCCTTTGCAAGGGTATAATAAGTATGAAAGATGTACATATTTCATGGCCAACAGCAAAACTTAGAGAAGGGACGTTTCATGTTAAGGTGATATCTTGCCTTCTTATCACATGAAAAAAGGATGTAGTGACAATATCATACAAATTTCTTCACTTTCCCCGTTAAAAGAAGCATGAAGAATGACATTCTCTTCGGAACCATCTTCTGCAAAGTCCGATCAAATTCCAACCCAAGGCCAATTCCTGGTGTCCTAAAAATCTGGGAAGAGAATTGGCTAAATTCGTTCCTAAAACTATTTAGATAAGCAAAATTAATTTTGGAATTTTAAGCAACATTATTTTTTTTGGATTGTCTGCATCAAATAAATAATATATTTAATTTGCTTTTTAATAATTTTTCGCAAATTTTTCGACTTGCCACTCTGACTTAGTTGGCATTGCTAGCGCCATATGGGAAAATTTCTAGAGACGTCCCGGATTAAGTATATAAATATGTGAGTGTATAGCGGAGGTGCGAGAAGGGGTGGCAAAAATTTATAGTCAACTTGGAGTCTACATTTTAAATTTGGTTGGTCAAGCTACGGATGGACTTTGCTGTTGATGCTGATCAAGAATATATTGTACTCAGTCAACACAGTTAAGTTTATCTTGGTGGGTTAGCCGAGCGGATCTATCTTGGCAAGGCAATGGGGGGAATGGCTACTCCGCCGTTATCCAGGCAAGCCGAGCAGACCTTTTGAAGCCAATCTGCCAATAAGTTACTTGAGAGCCAGCGGAATTAATACGCACGTGTCCCATTAGTTGGACAGACAAAAATAGAGAGAGAGCACTTAAGTTAATAAAAATAAATTCTAAATTCAAAGCTGTTAACTAGCTGTTAAAAGGAATGATGAGATCGGTTGAGTATCGTTACTTGACCCTTAGCACTAAGATCTGACGGCGGTTATTAGGACTACTTCACTACAACATATTTATGATATCGGAGATGCTTCCATTTACGTGTTCCATAAAATTTCACGCTTAAAAAATACCCCATTTATTTAAAGACTTACGGGTATGAAGTTTCTGTGCTCAGTGACTGATGAGATCGAAAGTTGGACAGTAGTTCCCGATTTTGGAAAAGAGGTCACTGAAAAGGATTTTTTGATAATTTTATTACAAGGGGATACTATTCTGTTCTATCTGATTGACTGAGCAAACCCGCCTTGTAGGCAAAGTATGCTAACAAATTAAAGAAATTGTGGGAGGGAATATGGACATTGGTCTCAATATGAGCACATTCGGTGTCAAAAACTAATCATGAACGGATTTTCTCACTTCAAGAACATTTCTTTGAAAACGCAAAATCTTGATGTGAGTTGAAATGTTCAGTTTTAGAGAACATTTTAAACTCAAAAAAAAATTTGAGGTCCAGGGTCCAGATACCAGGGCCAGCTCCAGTCCAGATCCAGATCCAATTCCAAGTCCAATTCCAAGTCTAGGTCCGATTTTGCCAGCTCCAAGTCCGCAGAGACCTCCGCCTTGTACACCACCCCACCTGCATTAGATAATTAAATTAAAGAAAGAAAAATTTTTCGGACTTACTGGGAGTAGAGAGCCCAAGACCCCAGCGCGCAACGACGCGACGACGGACGTGTTAGCTCGTTAGGCTATTGCCCACTTCTGCAGCCGCACTTCTGAATGGCTACTTATACATTTCGGTGATAAGCTGAATTGTGCTCATTTCAAGAACATTCGGAACATTTGTTCTCAAAAATTTGAGAGCACATTCTGTTCTTGTTTTGAGATGAAATAATCTTATTTTCTGAACACGGTTTTTCCCTCTGTGTAGGATGCAAAATGTTATATTTTATCATCGCCTTACCTTCGTCTTTTCGTTGTTGGAAAACTTCAGTCGAGAGTGACAATAGAGTGGAAAAATCAATTTTTGCCATGTTATGGACTTGAAACTCGGGTTGTAAGCAAGGTCCTTAAACAATTTGAAATGTAATGTTCCAAGAAATATTTATGAACATTTTCTATGATAGTACTTATTTTAACTTGGAACTCGGCTTGTGACAATAATATGCCAAATAAGTTTGTGCAAAAGTATATAACAGCCAGAAGGAAGCCTCTCCGACCCCATAAAGTATATATATTCTTGATCAGCATCAACAGCCGAGTCGATATACAAATGTCCGTCTGTCTGTCTGTCCGTATGAACGCACAAATCTCAGAGATGGTAAGAGATAGAGGATTGACCTGTATGGGACAATAACTTCTTATAATTGCAGGCAGATCAAGTTTGCTGCTGCAGCAGCGTCAAAGTTTTTGCTGAGTGTATAATTTCGTTGGTACAGAGTACGTTATAGTCGGGCTTGACCGACTTCCTTTCTTGTTAGATATGCTATTCCGATTTTGAACAATCCGACCAGATATACTCACATTTAAAGGAGTCAGGGCTACAAATATAAAAGGCAACTCTCGTAACTGTGCGCACATTTCACGACCACTGGTCTCCGCCACACCCATGGGATGCCCTGCTGCTGCATATCTAATTTCAGCATTTGGTTTTGCGCTTAATTATGTGCAAATTACAAACAAAATAGATTAAATATTAAACATAGTATTATGCGTGTATGTCTAAATATTTATGTTCATTTAGAGTAATAAATATAGAGTAAAACGGGACATGCGAGTGTTTTTAAATTCTTGTGCAATCATAAAAATTCATAACCCACAAAGTTACGCTTGAGTAAAGCTCCATTTCAATTATCTGCCCAATTCAAATGGTTCGCAAAAATACACACGCAGCCAGACGACAGACAATTTCATATCAATTGCAATATCCAATATATAAAAATCAAAATGAAATCGAGCGAAATCGTGCGTAAGAATTAATAATTTCCGATATGTTTTTAAATGACCAAGAGTGCGGAAATTCAATGCCGGAAATTAGAGAGCTATGACCGAATTGGAAAAAACGGAAAGGCAAATGCATATGGTTGTTTAGTGCCCAAGTTCGAGCTGTTTCGCTGATTAAATATTGACAAAATCTGCACGGAATGTAAGCGATGGCAGCAGGCTCTTAGTCAAGCCATTTAGAAGGCAACCAGCTATGACAGCTGTTTGGAATGATGATGGATACGGATACCGGCTGGTCAAACCACCATTTCCTTTATTGCACCAGCCATTTCCAATTGCCACTTTGTGCGTAGCTGATAACAGACTGCAGGCTATGATGATTGAATGGCATGGCTCGGGCACACAGCAGACATACAATATGTATGAATGTGCAACAGACAGTGTCAGGTGCTTCAGCACAGAGCGCTGTAAAATTTGGGCCTTTTGACAATCATTGACTGCTCCGACAGGTTTTATACACTGTAACAAAGGTACACAGAGAATATTGCGATAGTATGTATGAAATTATATTCTTGATCAGCATTAACAGTTGAGTGGATGTAGTCCTGTAGTCCGAACGCACAGATATCAGAGATGTTCAGAGTTAGAGGATTGATTTGCAGGAATATGTTGCAGGCAGAGCAGAGCCCCTGCCTTCTTGTAAGTAATAAAGTTGTCTATTAATTAAGTTAATTAAGTGGCTGTGACTAATTCATTAGGTGAACAAAAGAAACAAGAAAGAAAGTCGGTCAAGCCCGACAATAACACACTCTTTACCAACGAAATTATAAACTCAGTATAAATTTTGATGCTGCAGTAGCAGCTGAAAGCAGCGCTGCTATTGCGCTGCAGCTGCGAACAGTCTTTTGATCATAACTCGACAACCGTTCATCCGATCTTCACGATTCCTTTGGCGGATAAGTTATTCCGATTACTCAATATGTCCAGAAGGAACGAACGATCTATCTTTAAAACTGTGGGGGATTTGACGTTTTTTCCATATTGCGGGGGCGGGAGGGGGCGTGGCCAAAATTGAAAATAAATTGAAAAAATTGGCAAACTTGATCTGCCTGCAGATATAAGAAGCATATGTCCCATACATGTCAAACCTCCATCTCTTACCATCTCTGAGATCTGTGCGTTTAGACGGACATGGCTACGTCGACTCGGCTATTGATGCTGATCAAGAATATAGGATAATGTATATGGGGTCGGAGATGCTTCCTTCTGGCTGTTACATACTACGGTACAGGTATAAAAACTTTAATGTCAACTAAAAGCACAATCGATTATATGCAATAGCTAAATTCTAAGAAGGGGGTTTTTGGTGGTAAATAATGTTTCAACATCTTAAACGTGAATGACGAATCATCAAATAGCTAATAAATCAAAGATCAAGAATACATAATAATAAAAAAATGAATGAAATCTTCATTTGAGTCGATAGAACAATAGGTTTATTTTGGTGCATTGTAGGCTTGGCAACCCACCTTCGCTTGAAGAGATATTTCCCAAAAATCAATGGATTAATCACGCGGCAAAAATGTAAGTGGTTTTCGACTGCATTTAGCCAAATTCACAAAATTTGCGAAATATGAAGAACTATTTTAGATCAGTTAAATTTTAACTAATGGAAAATAATGAAGCTATTTATTGAATTAGATCATCATTTATTATTAGCATTAGTTGTTTTTGTCATAAGCTTTAGGATTATGAAGAACGCGACATTTTGAAAGTGCTAAGAGTGAAAACAGCGTATCTTCAGTATTTTAGCCAACTTCCTCAGGGTAAAAACTTAGGAAATCTGTAAATACACTATATTATTTAATTGTGTGCTTCCCAAGCATGCCTGACCTGATTTACTTAAGGACTGGGCATCTGGCTACAAAATGCTCAACATCCTCTCGTTCTCGCATATTGCATATGATATCTTCATTTTAGTTCAGATTCAGCATTTCGACGCGGAACTTGAGGATATTCGATATCATCAATGTCCCGAATCTGTCTTGAAAATAATAGTGCATATCGTAGTTCAGCTTCGAGTAAGAGTTTCTAGTGGCGCTCTGTCTTGCTTCATTCACGCACCTGAGTTGCATTTTGACTTCTAGACTTCTGACAAATTCGTTATACTCGTTTGTCAGGCTTTTTACCCTGTTGAAAATATTGCGTCTCGGTAGCACGTAAATACTTTGCAACGATTTTGGGATTTCTTTGATCCAGCATATCAAATATCTTTCATTTTCGTAGCTGAAGTGGAGCTGCAGCGTATAGGCACCATATGAATTGCATTACGGAGGTGTTTTGCGGGAGATCGAAAATACGTCTTATAAAATACCCCTGGTAATTTGCTAAAAACGATAAACATAATTCAATGTTTAAAGATGATTTTCCATAATCGGCAAGCGTCTGTTCGTTTGTAAGTCTATTCATGATTTAATTATAGACCAAACTGAACATGGTTGACAGTTACATGTGGATCAAAAACAGATGAGCTGCCAAAAACCGTGTTGCCAAAAAGAATGTTGCTATAAAATCGCTCTTTATATTGTGAGAGATGCTTCCTTCAGGCTGTTGCATTCTTTTCCACAAACTTAATATACTCTGTGTACCTTTGATACAGCGTGTAAAATCGTGTCCATTATTAAGTTTATGAATTTGAATGTCGATTTCAGCATTCTAGTTAAATTAAGATAAAGTTTTAGCAGAAATGGATAATTTTGTCTGTATCCTAGTGATGTCAACCTATTGATGAGGATCGCAGAAATAAATGTTTTGTTTTTTGTTTGTGAAAGTTGGTGTCGAATGGTTGGCAAAGCCAATATCTATACAAGTTACGAGCCTTCTATCTACAAAACGGTGGGAGATACGACGCTTTATCCCAATTGCAGCGGCGGGAGGTGAGATAAACTTGATTAATAACATAAAATGAATTCAGGAAGCACCATTCACTTTCAAACAGCGCATCATTAAGGGATGTAAAGTTGTCGCTCAGCAGATTTTTCAATAGCTTCACCACCGAGGCCTTTGTTGACGCTCTCTGCTGTATGCATGTGTGCTTAGCTGTGTGGGGTTTTTAACCCATCAAGTTTTTCACCTTTATCGTTGACATACCTATGAGTAAACACCCACGTTTGCCATTTTTACCTAGGTAATGCTGGTCGCAGCACTCCTTCTCCCAGCATTGCTACAACGATTCCTCATTTTATGTTTGCTCTTTTCCAGTATTATTTTTTATTGCCAGCGCATATTGTTGGTTATTGGCTGTTGACTTTTCTGCCGTTTTGTTGTTTTAAAGTTGCTCATTCTATGCACATGAGTGAGAGCACGTACCCCTTTCACAGGCACTCAGACAGACCCCAAAGAAGACGTTCTACCTCTCCCAGCAAAAATGGATATAACGCATTTAGTCCGGACAGCTCATTGATTACAAAATTGCCATCATCTTTGGCTGCTTGACTATGCAGATGACATTACAAAAGCCGCGAAATTGAGGCATGGAAAGCTACGTGCCGTCGCAGGTGCATGAAATTGCACCTTAAATTGAGTTATGGCACATGTCTTGGGCGAAAGGCATTGAGGCGTGCTGATTGAGTGTAAATGAAGAGCAGATCGTTTCCTTTACCCCGCAAATCCCTAGACCCAGGTGCAACAAGTTTGATTAACTGCGAAAAGTTCCACTCGGCGTGCGTCTGCTTAATTAATGTGCGCGATTTACTTTTCAATTTTGGAGCAATCTGATGCCAAGAAAAGGTGCTTGGCGATATTTCTGATTAATATGCCCGGCTACAAGTTGAAATTTCGTTGTTTCCAAACCCCAAATGGGGCGGCTGCACCGCAACTCTTTTCGCTGCGAAAATTAATTCAACCTGCCTCAGGTGATTGCCATTGCCCTCCTGTGTGTGTGTGTGTGTGTGAGCCAGGGACTGGCTTAATTGTAAGTGCCGGCTCCGGGTCAGCCAAAGTTGACGACCAGCCGGATAGACCAGAGTTTTTGGCGGTTGATTTGCGGCGAAAGAAAATGGACTGCGTTCAGCAGCTGCTGCTGTGTTGTTACAACCAAATTGCCGCCGCTGGGCCCGAGATGCTGTGCTTAGAAAAATGAGACCAGGAGACCCACTTTGATGTCAATTGCGAAGCGCTGCTAATGGACGAGAAGGAGCATATTGAAGCCAGTCTAGTGGAATTTTCAACTACTTTGCAAAAAGAACTTTCCACCAATGGGCTGGGCAGGTTCGTGGCCATCATTGTAATAAGATATCACTAGCCCGTCTGTTTTGTGCCAGGCCGTATGAATGCCCAACATTATGTTGAGTTGCTGAAACGTGAACTTATCATTTTTGTGGAATTGATGATAATTGGATTTTTTAACAAGATATCGCTCCGGATTATATTTCTACTCCCACAATAATCTGTCATCACAGTGTCCAGCATGAAGTCCGGATCCTACTCCCATTGATTATCTTTTGGGCCTCATTCCGGCCAGATTATTCGGCGCTGACAAGCAGTACGAAACTTTGAAGCAGCTACAAGAAGCAATTGTAAAAGTGTTGGGAAAAATGTTGATTTGAGAGTCTTACAAAACTTGGCTAAACCATAATGAAATATCACCCTTTTATAAAACTGCATATATATCAATTTTCTACTAAATATTATTAGTTTTAATACAAAATATTGCTTCCGTTCTGCTTTTAAATTTTTAATCCAATTCCTTCGTAACAAAAATCGTTTTAAAAATGAAAATAAAAACAACAATCTAAAACTTGTATGCACATGTAATAATGTTTACTGAGGTAGTTCAAGACGCGTTTTTTTTTTGTCGTATTCCGAGAAGGCCTCGTCCACGCGAGTCAAAGCCATTAACTACCAAACTAATACAATAACTACAGGGTAGCGCAACCCGAAGTGCCTTTTCGCATGGGCGATAATTTACAGAACCCAATAGCTAAACCACCCAGGGTTTGTCGGTCTACATATATATAGATGTAGATATAAAACCCACCCTAAGCCACCTCCCGGAATTATCTAAATATAAAGACCGTCTTGCTGTTTTAGTGAGAAAGATTCCTCCCCATGCCGACAACTTGAAAAGGAGGTTTAAGTGCAGAAATGGATCAATCAGGGGTTTTTATACCCTTGCAGAGTGTTTATTGAAATTGTCCAGATGTTTGTAACGCATAGAAGGAAGCATTTCCGGCCACATAAAGTATACATATTCTTGATCAGCATGACGAGCTGAGTCGATATAGCCATGTCCGTATGTCCGTCTGTTTCTATGTTATCTCCTCCGTCAGTTTTAAAGCTATCGCCACCATACTTTGCACGAAGTCTTCTGGTCCAAATACGCTGCACATTTGTTGGAACCGGCCGGATCGGATGACTATAACATATAGCTGGCATAGGAACGATCGGTCGAAAAACTAGTTCTAGTGAGAAATATCTTTTTTCCCCAAACTCCGTATTTACTAGATTTTTATACTTCTCCAAGATTCTGCCAAGTTTGGTTGAAATCGGATTTCAACGCGCGTTTCTTAAAGCTGATAATACTGAGCATGTTTCTTATGCAACTTTTTAAGCAGATTCTGATTGGGAAGACAATTAATCTAAGTTTTAGTTTTTCGAAATTGCGTGCCACCGAAGTCGTGGCTGTTTCACCTGCATTGTGTACGCATGAATATTTAGGTGGTCGAAAAAGCTTCCTACTGTGCGCTGCGATGCTTTGAGCCAACTTAATGCAAGTGCATGAAAGGCTGGCTTTGTTCGACGACTCAGTTTTATGCACAATACATTTTCAGTGGCTCGAATAAGCAATATGCCAATTAATTTCGTTGCCGTTTTGACAAAAGCCTTTTATGCGAGAGCATGTAATAAGAAGCCAAACCAAACCAAGCCACCACAGAACCACTTTTATATGCCATTTAAAAGAATGGATAATTTGCCAAGGGTTCTTTTGGTGAGATATTCAACAAGAGTGCAATCATATTTCGGAAGCATCTTGTACATGGCAATAAATTCTCAGCTATGCCATGGAACTTAGCCGCCAACCTAAGACGAGAGCGTAAGTTAAGGTCGGCCCTGCACGACTTCGATATACCCTTTACTCAGTGGAATTAGTGTTAAGTAATCTCTCCCTAAGTTAATTAACAGAGCATTAACAATAATTTGAATATTGCAACATTATGTAAGCAAACAAGGCATGTGGCTCAGGTAAGTATGCAACGTTTTTTATAACCTTTATAAGGCCCGATTTCTCAATGTCCGGTTGGTCAACTTGACAGGCAGTTTAACCGAATTTGAGTGTCTCATGATGTGTGTGGCGTAACCGGAGGAACAAACTTAACCGCTGCTCATCCACCGGTCAACTTTAACCGCGAGCTCAGTCCCGATGAAATTATCGATATTTTGTATCGATATACAAACAGCTGGCCGCGCACTTGCTTTGTTTATTTTAATATTTGCTGCAACACAAAATGTTTATGAATAAACGAATTTTTCAACTCCACGCAATGGAAATGCAATTTGATGAGGCGGAACATCGAATTTTTGTCAACTTTTCCGCAAAACAATGAGCATCAACAACCAATCGCATTAAAAAACAAACAAACCAAACCGAGTCAGCTGTCTACTCGTTAGTTTAGTCAAACAGTATGGTCACACTGAAGCAGCGATAGGCATTTGCCGATATCAGGCGAAACTGCTGCTGAGAAAACCAAATGACTTAACCGCTCGTCATCTTGACGGTCAAATCTGACCGGTGGTTGGCTAACGTAACCTTAAAGAAATCGGGCCTAACTCTGCCATTTATTATCCGATCTTTGTGAAAATTTAAGAGATTGAAGATATTAGACGCATACCAAATAAATAGACTATAATATTACATTAAGATTTCGTTTCGAATAGTTTGGATGTTAATATTTAAATTATTCGTGTGCTCGGATTTTTAAGTCCCGGAATTCTTCTCCTGATCCCGAATATAGCTTGGGAGAGGTAAAATAGTTAGTTATGGGCTTAATTCAATCACACACTACATATATTGATTTTAGCTTCACTCAGCTCGTCTAGAATATGGGGCAAAAATGTTTATTCATTAAAAATGTTTTTTTTTTTACCGAAATTTCGATTTTTTTAAAAGGCCTCCGTCCGGTTACTATTTGATGGGAATATGCTTACCTTTCGAGGCTTCAGATTATCAGGCGCCCTCATAGATGTAGATGTATTTCTGACCTTTTGATCGTGAGATCATCATCCTGCACATTATGAACATGCTGCATATGGATTTTGGCATTCAATTTCCGGCATACACTCCGAGCGCTTACTGGCCGATTCTGTAAAAACGGCGCGCTTGAAAATTAAATCGTCAAAAAAGATCTGGAGGACGAATATTCGAATTTGGAAGTGCAGCTTTATTGTCCTGGGATTGCAGACTAATGGTAAGAATATTTTAAAGCGAGAGTTTTTCATTATTCCATGATAGTACCAAATGTAAAAACCAGAGCTGCAAACCGGTTTTGAGAATTCCGACATTCAGATTACTGTAAACCGAACCTTGAACCCAACCTCTTAAGGTATTAAAGCTGAACCTGAACCCGTTTCGAACCCATAATATCGGTTCGGTTCAACAACAATTATAGATTTGAACTATTTCCCAGTGACTTCTTCTGTTATCCTAATAGAATTATCCATATTACTGTGGAAACACTTTTCGTATGTGAACTACGAAATTGCATTTTACCTGAAGGGCTGTATCCAGAACTTCGAAGTTTTTATTTCGTTACAATACTTTATATCAGTAATGCAAACCGGTTCTGGACCGAACCGGTTTTGAACCGAACCGAACCGCTTATTCCAGCTGGTGAACCGAACCGCAAACCGAACCGGCTTCCTTTAAGAATTGCTGAACCAAACCGAAAACCACAAATAAAAACGGTTCGGTTCGGTTCAGTTCTCTGACGAGTTTTAAGACGGGACTCGCTTTCCTCTAGCCAATGATACTTATTAATTTGGGAATTTGAATCGGGATCATTTTTCTATATTTCGTTAGACTCTATAAATTCTTACCGATGCCGGAACTTTTAAGGATGTCTTGACGACAATTTAAGAACAAGTAATCTTGCAAGTCTTCTGTAATTGCCCTCCGATCTCTTAATATACATACCATCAATCTACATTCTTTCATCTAGTGGACAATATTTGGAATTTTCTGTAATATTTCTTCACTTTAATTCAATCCTAACTAGGGGAGTTTTTACACTTTTCTATTCTAATCTTTTCTAGCCGACATTCTCTGTTTTCGAAGATCGTTCCTCAAGGAACATATAGACAAATCCTTTGAATCCGGAAATAATATATTTGGGACAATCTTCTAAGGATTTTAAAGATATTCAAATAGGAATTCAATTTGAAAGTGTGCAAAAGTCACATGACAATAGAAATCATAATGTACCTTTGTGAACCACTGAACCGAACCGGAACCGCGGTTCAGTCAGTCAAAAAACCATGTAATGAACCAAACCGGCGGTTCAGAAACTGTCTGAACCACCGAACCGAACCAGTCTTTATATTCGAGTGGTTTGCATCCCTGCTTTATATAAGTAGAAACACATTGTCATTGCTTCGATGGTCATGAGCTGTATGAAAGTGCTTATATATATATAAAGTATTGTGAAATCCCATAAAGCTTGGCTAAACCAAGGTTCGAACCAAAACCTTTGCCCAAAAACCTTGAACCTCAAAATTCTGAACCTGAACCATTGGTAAATTTTGGTTCGAACCAGCGAGCCGGAGTTCCACGAAATTGTTCGGGTTTGCAGCCCTGGTTAGTTTTTAAAAATTGGCACTTTTCAAAAATTTTCAATATTTTTGCTTGAGCTCTTGTCTTAAAGGCCCAGACGGACCTAGGACCTAGTGTGACCAGACTTAACAAAAAAATGTCCCCGATGCATCGCGATGTTTGTTGGCGAAATATGATAGATATAATCCACGGTTTTAATAAACTGTTAATCTTCAAAGACGGCCTTTTGCCTTTTTCGGGCATTTTTTTTACAGCTAAAATTTTATTTTATTTTAGTTAAGTCCAGCCGTGTAACATGAAGTGCCAACAATATTGCACCAGCTGCTCAACGCAAAATACGGTCCACTGCCTGCCATAGAGTCCACATATGCGCTGTTAAGCGCAAGATACTTCTTCACTCAATTTTTGTATGAAACTTCTCGTTACGTCGTAAGTCCGTCAGGGTCTTAAGGATGCTGATGCGCAGTAAACGTCGCACGGAATTTTCCATAAATTAATTAGAAAATTTTAAATTAGCAAATGCACAAAACTAAGTCATTCACTAGCTAAACTTATGTAGATTCAGTGTATTTTTCTTTATTCCTCAAAGGGCCCGACCTTGAGTCCCCCCAGAGTCAGTTGAAAGTTGGCTGACAAAATTTTGATATGTAGAAAGAAAGTCTTAACTATTTTCAATACTGAGTTAAAGGGTGAATGAATCAACGGTGAAAATATTAATATCAAAGAGTAAATATTAAAATATCAGAGAATTCCTTCATGAGTGTTCTTATCCAAGCTGGATATTGATATAAGCTTGGAAATTCGTACTTGATTTCTTGAAACCGGCTTGGTGCAAGTTTGCCGAAGATTAAATTGAGCTCGATATTTGAACTGCACGGAATCCGTAAGAGAATGACATAAAAATTTACCGAGAGTGGACATAATAGCGATACTTATACTTTGTGTTACCCCATAATAATGCTACCCACAAGGGCCCACCTGACTTTTTGAACTAGCTTTTTGATTTTGATAAGTTGATTTGCACACCCCCGCGGGGCCCCGGTTCCGTTTTCTAACAGACTTTAGCTTCCTCCTCATGCCAGCATTGCTATGACTGTTTGGGAATTCCAAGGCATCTCAAGTGCAAAAGTCGACACTCAAATGAAGCACTTAGTTGATAGAAATCTATGCATTTTTGTGAGTACACATTTGGCTTTATATGTAATATTGGTGAGAGAGATTTTCTTCACTTCAATCTCGTGTCAGGACTATTCGATTTTCTAGTACGTATCCGAGATTGAAATTAGCTTTTCCGAATTGATGATCGTTTTTCAGGATGGTTTCAAGATTTTCGAGCTTGTAGCGATCTCGATCAAGTACGAATCGTACTCGCACTTTCAATCCGATGGTCGAGATCAAATCAATCGTGTTGAGCTTGATTTTAGTTCGCCTTTTTTTGTGTTTACGAGCTGCAAGAATGTATAAACTTTAAATGATTTTTCCATTGTTGCACTCTGCTAACGATAGACTGACAAATGTTAAAATCTTAAAGCTGATTGGAGATGAAAAAGCTCCATTGATATTACACCAAACTGATTAGTTACTGAATACCCGGGCTGATTAGGAAAAACGTCCTTCTCCCTTGCAGCTTAGCTTAACTTGAACTGACCGCCTGCTGGCGGCTGATAGCGCACAATTATCCTCACTTTGGTCTGTTCCGTGCATCCTGGTATCGTGTCCGGGTGCTGGATTAAGTGAAGGCTTACAAAAGCGAAGACAGCTAACATGTGTGACGAGCTACTTCGTTTTGAGGCCGATAGGTTATATTATTTATGGCCAGTGACTGCTGTGGGTTGATGCAGTGCCCTTTGGCTCTTGATCATAATGACGTTGACATGCTCGTCCTTTGGGCTCTTTGGCCTGGCCTTTTTGCTGGGCGTGCGTTGAATTAACTGCCCGGGTGGCTGCCACATGTTGCACATGCACACCAAGACTGAAAAAAGAAACAAGCTTTGTATGCAATTTCAAAAGCCAACCACATTGACAACATGATTCGAGTTTTATGACAACAATTGAGCCCTTAACTGCAGCCTGGTTGCATTTTAATTACGACCAGCTCGCAGAAAAGTGGCCCACAATTTTGCCGGCTTTAAACTCTGCCCCCATTGAATTATTAACCAATTTAAATAATTGTGAATGGGGCTGCCCGTGAAGCATATTTCCATTTACTAAAAATGGCTAATTGCTGCACAAAGGAGTGCGCGTCGGATTAAATGCCGGCTATTCTTGTTTTCTATTGTTGTACAATGTGTTTACAAATTCCGTTTGTGGGTTAAGGGCAGCAATTAAAAATACAAACAGGAATTAAAATGGCTTACGGAACTCCGGGGGAGGGGGTACAGACAACAGCCATAAAGCTTTGCCACACTTGCCGCACGGCAGCGGGCGAGGGCACATACAAAACTGATTTAATATGCACTTTGCAGCCTGAAAAACGCGGAATAAATTAAAGTGTTAATTTAACATGACACATTAGTGCGCAAAGGGGTCCGTTTCCCTAACTCCTGCACACACACACTCACGCACCCGCTCTCGCACACTTGCAAACACTTGGCGACCGTGATGGCTGTTGCTTCTGTCTGACTTTCCCTGCTACCTGATTTTTGTATTTTTGGGAACTCGCCCGGGCTCTGCTAATGAGCCACGCTGCCGCTGCACGTTGGTTGGTTTTTGGGTTTCCAGCATTTGGGATTTGGTCCTGTTCCAGCACCAGCAATGTGGCAAGGTGTTTGAAGTAATTACGCTTACGCTGATGTATTAGCATTTTACAGTGTAATTATTGTTGCTGCCACTGCATGCTAAGTGGCAAAGTTGAGTGCCAAAGCTGGGCACACACACAGGCACTCACAGACACACACGCACACACACACGCACCCACAGTGGAGGCATCAACAACAGCAACAGCAAAATAACACAGCCAACTCTTTGCTGATGCTTACAACTTTGAAGTGGCTTTAATTGAATTAGCGGTTTTTCTAACTGCCACTTGTGTCAGTGCATCTGCGAGTATGTGAGAGTTAACTAACGGGGTAATGAGATTAGTTGAGTGGCATGAAGAGTTCGATTTGCTAAGTTGGCGCTTAAAGTATTTGGCATTCCCCAAAGTAATCAAGAAGAAAAACAATGGCCCCTAATTGCCTCGGATTGTGGTGTGGTGGGATCCTGTTTTAAGTTGGGGAAAGCATGGTGTACGGATATGGATCCTCTTTGAAGTTTTGACGAAATTGGAGATATCGCGTTTTTTCCACCACATACTCGAGGATAAAGTTGGAGCAAAGTAAAGCAAAGGACCGTAATTCTTAAGACAGGTATGCAAATCCGGTCAGAACCGAACCGAACTGATATGCGATTCGTTGCTCTGCCATAAAAATTTATATTTCTACACAGAGGGAAAAACCGTGTTCAGAAAATGAGATTTATTCATCTCAAAAGAAGCATAGAATGTTCTCTCAAATTTTTGAGAACAAATGTTCCGAATGTTCTCGAAATGAGCACAATTCAGCTCATCACCGAAATGTATAAGTAGCCATTCAGACGTGCGGATGCAGAAGTGGGCAATAGCCTAACGAGCTAACACGTCCGCCATCGCGTCGTTGCGCGCGGGGGTCTTGGGCTCTACTCCCAGTAAGTCCGAAAATTTTTTCTTTCTTTAATTTAATTATCTAAGGCAGGTGGGGTGTTGTACAAGGCGGGGAGGTCTCTGCGGACTTGGAGCTGGAATTGGACAGACATACAGACTTGGAAAGGGAATTGGACTTGGACTTGGGTTCTCCGGACTGGAGCTGGTGGCCCCTTGGTATCTGGACCTGGACCTACATTTTTTTTTTTTGAGTTTAAAATGTTCTCTATAACTGAACATTTCAACTCACATCAAGATTTTGCGTTCACAAAAAAAAGTTCTCGAAGTGAGAAGTTGTTCTTGAAGTGAGAAAATCCGGTCATGATTAGTTTTTGACACCGAATGTTCTCACTTTGAGTCCAATGTTCTTGGTTTTTTCCCTCTGTGTAGTGTTTTTTTTGGTTACTAAAAAAAATAAATGGAGTACTTTAATTAAGTTGAGATGGAATCCACGAGAGAAAGAAGAAAAGGGGGTTGAAGACGATGATAGCGGAGAAAAACAAGAAAAACATCAATCAATTATATTTTTTGTTAATTTAATATAATTTATTTAAACGTATTTCTACACAGAGCAAAATAACTGTTCTAAATGTACCAACACTTGACATTTTGGTCACGATGGTCTGCTAAGCCCGCTTTTTCAAAATTCATTTTGAACATTTTGGTGATTTTGGTAATCATTTTGGGCTTGTTTAAAGAACATTTTGTTCTCGCTCTATGAACCGTTTGTGTGCATACATCGGGAAATAAGCGGAATATGAGAGCATTTTGATAATCAACCCTTGTTTAGATGTTGTAGGGCAATTTTGTGAACAGGATCCTTGTTTTTGCCAATTGGTTGGATAATGTCTCAACGTTTTATCTTGTAGCATTTGGCTGAACTTCTTAATTTTTATACCCTGTTCCCATTGAAAATGGGAAAAGGGGGATCATGAAGTTGTGCGAATGTATGTAACAGGGAGAAGGAAAATTTTCCGACCCCATAAAGTATATATATTCTTGATCAGCATGAACAGCCGAGTCGATATAGCCATGTCCGTCTGTCCGTCCGTCTGACCGTCCGTCCGTCTGTCTGTCCGTCTGTCCGTCTGTCTGTCTGTATGAACGCGTCGATCTCAGAGACTATAAGAGATAGAGCCACAAATTTTTGCACAAAGGTAGATTTATGCTGTACGCAGATCAAGTTTGTTTCAGATTTGAAAAATTCCACCACGTCCCCCTTTTAGCCCCAAATAACCTAGACCTCCTCTATAAATCCTAGACCTAAAAAGCCGTCAGATCCACAATTTACAAGTTAGAGCCTCGTGGTTTAGTATACATCAAGCTAGGCCCAATATCTATCTATTCAGATCGGACCAAAAACACCGGAGTTATAAGCGAAACAGTTGAGCTGATAAGAGCACCCCCCAG
The DNA here is from genome assembly GCA_035044985.1 of Lordiphosa fenestrarum. NCBI lineage: Eukaryota > Metazoa > Arthropoda > Insecta > Diptera > Drosophilidae > Lordiphosa > Lordiphosa fenestrarum. Next base: position 43,358 of record JAWNNO010004423.1, read on the forward strand.
TTGTTGATTAGGACTAGAAAAGTGTTGCCTACATTTAGGATGACATCTTCAAAAATTCCAAAACAAATAAATGAAAATAAATGAACAGGGTATTTTGTGGTCGGGAAACTCGACTGCAGCGCCCTTACTTGTTTCCATTGGAGTATTGCATACCAATTGCAGTTAAAAATCACAGTGGTACAATTGAAATTGAAACACTGTGAATTTAGGCAGACCTGGAAGTCAGCCGATCGTTTACCACTAGCTTTGACTTTGTTTGCCTTGCAAATTAGAGAACATTTCAATTCAGTATAAAAAAAGAACTACGTCGAATATTGAAGTAAACCAAAATGGAAAGCAAACTTGAAGGTGTTTATATTATAAGTGTTATCATGCAGTACTTGTTTTATGTGATTGGTCTTTGTTTAAATGTGTTTTTGTGAAGTGATGTTTTTAGCAATCAAACTGGTTGTGTTTCGTGGAATAAAACTATGTTGGATTGATGTGGAATTAACGTAACTATTAACACTATAATTCTTCAATATGTATATAACGGGGCTGCAAATCGGTTTTGAACCGAACCGTTTCGAACCCGGAGCTCCGACTTTTATTTTACTATGAACCGAACCTTGAACCGAACCTCTTTCGATTTTAAAACTGAACCCGAACCTGTATCGAACCTGAAATTTCGGTTCGGTTCAACATAACTGAAAGAAACAAAAGTTTGACCTTCTGTCTACCGACTTCATCAGTTATTTGATGCGACTGAATCCTAAAATGGGCAGGAAAGTGAAAAAATTTTCATTTAGATGTGGAAAATGATGAACTAAATAATAAATGAAAAAAATAAGAAAGAAAGTCGGTGAAGCCCGAATATAACATACTTTCAGCATAAATTTTGATGCTGCAGTAGCAGCTGAAAGCAGCGCTGCTACTGCGCTGCAGCAGCGAACAGTCATTTAATCATAACTCGAAAACTGATCTTCACCATTCCTTTGGCGGATCGATAAGTTATCCTAATAACTAAATATGTCCAGAAGGAACAAGCCATCTATCTTAAAAACTGTGTGAGATATGACGTTTTTTCTAAATTGCGGGGGCGGGAGTGGGTGTGGCCAAAATTAAAAATAAACTTGATCGGCCTGCAGATATAAGAAGTTTTTGTTCCATGCACGTCAAGCCTCTATCTCTTACCAACTCTGAGTTTGGTGCGTTCATACGGTCAGATAGACGGACTGACGGTCAGACGGACATGGCTATAACGACTCGCATGCTAATCAAGAATATATATTGTTTATGTGGTCGGAGATGCTTTCTTCTGGCTGTTACATACTTGTACCTACGTTACAGAGTATAAAAAGTGAAATACGAAAACATTGATGTGTAAATGATAAAAATAACTTGTATATATATTTAAGGTGTTTATATTTTGTGGTTCTAAAGCTAAATGTTTGGTGGTCGGGGTGGGTGAGGAGGATGCTGAGGGGTTAATGAGATTTATCAGATTGTGTATTAAAATAATTACACCTTCAGTTAAGATTTGTGGGATATTTGTGCCGGATTTAGATATTTTAAAATTGATTGTTTTAAGGGGGGGGTAAGCTCAAATCGCTCGAAAAAATGCACTTTTTTGTGAATTTTTTGTGACGACACAGTTAAAATCTCTTTATTAAAACTAAAAGCACATTCAAGTATGACATTTAAAGAATGCTGTATAAAATTTTCGCGAAGAAATATTAAAAAACACGGCAATGGCAGCAAATATTCGGAAGTCTCTCGGAAAAAAGGTGAATTGCGGTGCCCACTAACATAACTTGGTGCTGGATCATCCGAAATCAAAAAACCAAAACTCATTCGTTAGATAATAGTTTTCCCCTGGTAAAGCTGTCAAGTTTTTTTCGAAATTTAAATTTTTCACTTTTTTGGAAAATTTTGAAGTGAAAAAAATCGATTTATTTGGAAAAAATTCGGCTGATTTTTTATTGTAAAAAAAAAATTATTAACAAATTTGAAAAAAACTCGACAGCGTTACCTCGTAAATTATGTTCAGAAATAGTGTACAAAATTTGAAAATTATCGGTTCAGTAGTTTTTATGTTATGAGTGGCACCGACTTCGAAAACGTGAGTTGTGGGAAAATCGCTTTAAAGGTTTGAACACTAAAAAATTTGTACGGTACCTGAAATGCGACATTAGGCATTCATTTAAAAAAATAAAAAAAATTGCGAAAAAAAAAATGTAAATAGCTTAGCCCCCCCCCCCCCCCCCCTTAAAGGAACCCAGCTATTAAAGGGTAGCAGATAAGTCGTCTATGGAGCTAGAAAAAAGTGCACAAACCAAATTTTAGTTCAATTGCTTAAAAACCAACCAAGTTGGTGCAAATCGGCTGCATCGGTTATATGACAGCTATATAAAATAATGGTCTAAAACGAGCGAACCTTGGTGAGAAGTTTTGGGGGCCCAAACTATGTGTACAATCCAAATTTGGGGCACATACCTCAATAATTGGAGTTTCTGACAAAATTTTTGCAATTTGGGCCAGTGTCCAGCGGTTGATCTCATCGGCGTAAGTTGAACGTGGAATGACGGTAGGTGATTGTCTAAAATCAGTTTAAAAGAGTAGTTTAGGCCGTTCAAAGCGGATTCCGCTTGGGCTGCGTTTTGGGCCGCAGTTTATTTCTTTAGTTTAAGAACAAACGATATTGAATAGCAGCGCAAGAAATAGGATTGCTTGGGGAAAATGGAATAATTTTGGAAACAAAGTTTTGCAGTCCAGGACTGCTCTGTGGTTACCGCCCCTATTAAGCACATCGGAGAGCTAGTATGAACTAGCACCGTTGAGCGATCAGACAGAGCTGAACTTACGGCTGATACAACAATGAAGGTTGGTAGCTCGCAGTGTGCGCCCTCAGAAAAGTACTTAAAACGTTCAGTGTTTCGCGTTCCCTTGCATCGTGAGGTTCGTCGAGCAAAAGCTCAGTACTCAGTACTTGTTGTATCGTGCTCACCACTTGCATGAGCTTGTTGTGAAAAAGCCTGACCCTTAACCAAAAGTTCTGTGAAATTGCACGTTTCCGCTGTACCGATCCGAGCTGTTTCCTTGCAATTTTTGGCAATGGTTTAGCATTTATAAAGGTCAACAAACAGGAATTAGTTGTTAGGTTCGATGCAGAGCTGGTTTGCATCTCCGGTGTAAATTTAAATTTTAGTAGTGCTTTTTTTAAGGCAGTGTTTTTTGGAAATTCAACTGAATCTTTAACAGTCAGTGAGGCATGTTTGAGGTTCTGTTTTAGGGCTATGTTCTGCATAGCTGACACCAATAAAAATAACGTTTTCAATTTCACTCCATTCGTTTGCTTGTGAATAAAACTAACAGCTGTGATTAGGTCACTTCTTATGGTTCGTCTTAATCCCCCCAAGGCTTACTACCGCTGCACTAAAGGATTTAACTGTTGACTGTATTCCATGAAATTTATGCAGTTGTCAACGTTGGCCAACAGAGGCAAACAAAAGCCTTGAAATGTGGAGGAGAGCTCCCTCTCCGACTTGTGTGTGTGTGTGTGTGTATTTTATGTGGGGACGTGATTAAATGCTGGCTCTCACATTTTATGTAAGGTGCACGATGCCATAAACAAGTGGCAAGTGGCAATGGGAAGTAAGTAGCAGGGCCATTGGTCACGCTTAATCGCCGCCAGTGCAGGGCAGCGCACGGGAAAATGCCAAATCAAGTATACGCGTCAGGTACATAATTCTATGCAATGGCAACGCAGCTAAAAGAATTGCAGGGGACTCGTTTATTGTGGGGTCCGGGAACCACACACACACTCACACACACACAATCGCCTGTCTGTGCTGCGGTGCAACGACAACAATGAAAAGCAAAAGCACCCTGGGAGTTTTATTACAATTGATCACCTGTTACGTTCATTGGTAATTGCACCCAGAGCCATACTAAATACACACACACACACACATCCACATGGAAATAGTCACCCATGACGCGGCGCACAGTGCACCGCAGTGTCTCGTTTTCCTAAAAGTTAACATTTCAATCCATTTTTTCTTTGAAATTTACAAAATAAGTGTTGTAGTGGCAGTGTAGCCTATTTGGCTCTTAGTACAGGACAAATATTGCTATTCCCATATCTGAAGTGGTTACTGGAGCTTCTTTCTTTGCCCTCTCAACTAAGTTGTTAGTATTTCCGCAACTTACTGCGTGAGTTTGGCAAAGAATTTCCGAATTTTCGTGCCACTGTCTAGGGTCGGCAGACCGATGTGAGTGAGTCAACGAAGCACATGATGTGCTGCTGCCAATCCTTTCCACATTTACCTCCCAATGCCAGAATCCAACTCCATTCCCACTCAATTCGTTGCATGAGGTCAGCTTTTGTATGTTGGCTAGCTGGGATGTGGGACGGCTCTGACGATGACGATTGAACGCTAGAGCTGCCCATTCAATTCCGTCTCTACTCGGCTCTATGGCCCTGGGACATTTGTTACAGTTGAAAAGCGCACGTAAAATGTTTTTGGATCGCTCCTGCTGCCGCTGCCTTCGTGGCAGTGGTAAAAGCAACAGCATCAGCAGCAGCAGCAGTGGGTTAAAAATACAGGGTGAGTGGAGCCATTGCCAACAAGTAAAACAAATTGTTGCATTTTAGTGTGTTAGCCCCGTTGCATATTCCAGCTGCGTTTGGAGGGGAGCGGGCTATGTGTGCTGGATTTATTGAATTTTAAATTTTAATTTGCAATTTTTCAAAGGGAAACCTGCCAGGCAACACAGCTGTTGATTGCAATCTGTGGGCCTGGCTAAGATCCGACTGAAATGACAATAGGGAAGAGAGAATAGTTTCAATGTGTGAAAGTGGAAAGTAACCATTTCTGCATTTAAGCAAGTGAATTCCGAGTTGTTAGCCCCTTTGGTGCTTCTGAACATGGCAATAACTGCAAGAGAATTCAGGTCTGTGAATAAAGTGGTCAAATCGAGACCGCTAACGTAAGTACGTCGGAGCTCCAACTGAGTATACCGATAGTGTTTACGCATAAACACAAATGAACAAAACAATCGAAAATCTTGGGACATTGTACACAATCAAGTGACAAACACAAACCCTTTGTATAACCGATGCATTTGCATGCAACTCCGCAAAGGGCAGATTACAAAGTAAATGCGTGAGTGAAATATGACTCGGTAGGAGATATGAATTTCTATACCATACGAGTCGATATAGCCATGTCCGCCTGTTCGTTTGTCTGCCTTGGAAAATACATCATATCTCCCACAATTTTATAGATAAAAGGTTTGTACCTCCGGGACATATGTAACCCCTCAACACTTTGTGTGAGAATTTTTGCTAAATAAATCATCAAATTGAACAAATTAGATTTAATGCAAGTACATTATGACAAGAGTTCAAAATTGGTTTATTCTCAGCACAGGACCTCTAAGCCTATATGGAAGTTTAATATTGTTTCTTGGCAAGTTTTTTACTCTGAACCCTTAGTTCAATTCCATATAAAGGGAGGTCCATCGAGTGTTTGGAATTTGAACTTTTCATAATTTGACTTTAGAAACGTCAAATGTCATTCGGAAAGCGACTAATATTTGGAAAAAACTTTGACATTTACGAAATGGGTCGCTCTTCGCTTGAAGCAAGTTGTGTAATATTAAAAACATATTTCCAATGTGGTGAATCCTCGACTCAAACTGTGTGAAATTTAAAAACAAAATTTAAAATGTGCGTAAACAACCATCGACGTTAGCTCACCATCGATCTCAACATTTGGACATTAGCTAGGTTTAGCTCAATATTCCAACGCTAGTTAATAAATACATAAAAATTGCTAATTTGGGTTTTTCCTTAACAGACATGTAGTGTTCAAATGTTAGATGTATTCATTGGGTTATAACTGAAGAGAATTCGAAGCTCTAAAACAGAGGAAAGATAAAATTGGCTTGGCCGAAGTTTGTATACTCTTGCAGCACGTTTTTCTAACTAAGTTTAAAGACATTTCCATTGAAAACAAACAAGTTTTTCTCACTAAGACTACTTTTCTGACTCTACTTTTGTAAGACAGCCATACTATATAGATGTCCGATTTCGACCAAACTTGGTGGAATCATGGGAAAGCATAGCAAACTAAGAAATACAAAGCTTGGAGGCATTTTCTTTGAAAACACCAAAGTTTTTTCACTAAAACTAGTTCCTCGACCGAAGATTCCTATGGCAGCAATAACCTATAGTCATCCGATTTTGACAAAACTTTGAAGAGCTGTGTAAAAGTTTACAATATAAATATATGTCAATTTTAAAGAGGTTTACATTGAAAAAAAAAGGTTACTTAACCTTACTTTTCCACGGCAGCTATACTATATAGATGTCCGATTTCGACCAAACTTTACAGAATCATGAAGCTGCATAGAAAACTAGTAAAGACGGAGCTTGGGGACGTTTGAATTGAAAACAAAAAAGTTTTTCTCACCAGAACTGGTTTTTTGATGTATCATTCCCATGGCAACTATCTGCTATAGTCATCCGGTCCGGTACCGACAAATGTGCAGCGTATTTGTATTTAAAGACTTCGTGTTTGATGAAGATTGCTTTAACACTGACGGAGGTGACAGCATAGAAACAGACGGACATGGCTAAATCAACTCAGCTCAGATATATACTTTATGTGGTCTTCTATACGTTACAAACATCTGGAAAATTTTAAAGGAAACTCTAAAATAGTCTCTGAAACCAAGACTAGCTCAGTTCAGTGGTTCAGGAAAGAGTACACCACCGGTTCAGCCTAAAACAAAATTAATGAATCAATCCAATGCGCGGTTTCCGCTCGATTCAGTTCAGTATACAATACTCCACTTTGAGTGATTGTTAATGCCAGGGCAGCAAACCTCCGGAAAACCGGAGGAGTTCACAGAGGGGGTTCACAGAGTCGCTGAACCGAGGCTCAGTTCTCACTTTTTGTTTTGCGCTTATTACGCATTTACGTAAAATGATAGAAAATTTGACGTTTTATTCGTGTCTTTATGTTTTTAATATATAATATATAAATATATTTGATCTTTCTGTAAGTTAATCATTAATATGTCTTCCAGTAATTTTTCACCATTACTGGCTCTTTGGCTGAAAAAAACAACTGATACGTGTGTTGCAGAAACAGCTACAACAAATGCGACACTTTATAGTTATATTCACTGAAAGTTTTCCCCAAAAACATTAAAACATTTAAGTTCAAAATCAATCTTAAAAAATATTTGTCATTTTCCATTATTTTCTTTTATATTTTCTTGGACCCAAATCGGAAAAAGGTAAAAATTTGAACTAAATTTTAATTTTCAAGACGATTTTCTAAACACTTTAATGAGGTTCGACAGAATTTGTCAGAAGATGTTAGATGTTGAGTGGGAGAATTGTACTTAGTTGAGTAGAAATCGCTGGGAACTGATTGGGGTTTCTAATTTAAAAGATGTTTTGTAAATTGGATGGAACAATTTACTAAAAATAACTCAACCCCAATAATACAAGTTTTTTACGCAGTTGGGATACGTTACAAATACCGAAAAGTTGGTCAGTCAGTCTCTATACCCGATTGCAGCTGCAACAAATAATGAAAAATCCATGTAACAATCAACAACTGAAGATGTTTCCTTGTATGCTGGACAATCATCCGACCAATTTCGATCTGCACTCTCCTCTTTGTTTATACATAAATTTTCAAAAAAAAATTGCTTATCTCTTAGTGGAGAGTTTTTCCCAAAATTTCTTTGAATGTTGCATTTGAATTGGGACTGGCAGTGTATTGATTCCCTTTGCTGCTGATAGGCATATCGACACACAGATGTGACAATTGTTTTTGCCCTGGTCCACACTTGCACGCTTTGAAATGCATTCAGCTCCCTCTCCCAGGACACACCCACAATGCCAACTAAATGCTAGTGCATCCGCCTTAACTGTCACTTGTCAAACATGTTGCTCTTGTTCCGCTTTGTGGGCATGCAACGCATCAAAGGCTTTCATTTGAGATGCAAACAGGACAAGCGACAGAGACAGAGATAGTGAGGGAGAGCGAGAGGGAGAGCCGACGACAGGATTAGCATTTAGTTTAGTTGGCTCTATTTGCTGTGGCATAATTGCCTGGCTGGAGCCAGTGCCTGGCACCTGCGGCAAGTGCCACTGGAGCCGAATGGCTTGGATCCCCCTCCCTTCTGATTTCCCGCCCCGCCCTGCGCATCGTTTGTGCTGCTAATTTCAGTTGCTGTCGCCTTAAAGCATGCCGTGACTGCAATGCTGTTGTTCCCAGACATTAAAAAACTTTGATTGTACGTACACGAGAGCAAACAATGCCAGCGAAACATAACTTTTAATGAAATTCAACGCATTTGCTTGTTAATAATAAAATGCGACAACAAAGCCAGGTAAATTATGTTTATTATTTTACGTTTTCCTTTCATTTGCTGGCAAGGAATTTCCCTTATTACACCTTTAGCTCTGATTCCCGAGCAGCGCGAATCAAAGCCTGCCGGGCATTGGAATGCCCGCCCGCCTCTGCCTTGTCAACGTGGCCTCCCTTGGCCCGCATGAGGACCTGATGGTAATTCTGATTTTCAGCCAAGTTGTGCCAACCCCTCGGCGACGTTTGTGTATTATTCTTTTATGCGTTTCTAATTTCATTTAGCGACATTCGACATTCGCCCCTCCCGCAGAGCAGGTCGTCCGAACTTCTTTGCTCGTCTTTGGGCTGCATTGTTGTTGTTTTTCCTTCTCTTTGTGCGCTTTCCATTCTCTGTGCACTCGACGCTCCGGATCTAAGTATTTTCTTTTAATTTTTCTCCCTCGAGTTTGGTGAAATTAGATTAGAAATATTGCTACCAGCATTCTGTGTTCCCTGCCCTCCCGTTATTTTTCCCCCACTCGAGAGCCGTCCTGTGTGTGTGTGTGCTTTATTAATATGCCTGTTCTGCCAGGGCTGCTTTGCATGCAACAAGAACAACAAGAAAAAATGGGTTTCCTTTTTGTACATTTGGGCAATTTTTCCAGATTTTGTGGGGCGGTGGCAATTGGCTGGGGGACAGCGACTGTGTTTCAATTGAAACTGGGTTTTAATTCAGTTGTCGTTGTTAACTTTTCATTTGCTGCGGGCTAAGTATCTTGGTTTGAATTATTTGTGTTTTCTCCCTGAAAAATTAAGCTCTTGTGTAAAGGTGAACTATACTAAAACCGAACTAGCAGTGCACAAGAGTCCCAAGCATGGGCCCTCCACATGTGTACAGTGTAACACATAACTCAATCCTTTTTTTAAATTCTACTTTTGTTTCAGACCTGATTTTGGATAGAACAACAAATATAGAGTGCGAAGCAACAAAATTTATGCTGCAGTAGCACCTGAAAGCAGCGCTGCTACTGCGCTGCAGCAACGAACAGTCTTTTGATAATAACTCGACAACCGTTCATCAGATCTTCACCATTCCTTTGGCGAGTTGATAAATTATGTTGAATAGTTATTATTTCAAGAAGGGACGAACCACCAATTATAAGACTGTGGGAGGTATGAGTTTTTTTTCCAAATTCCGGAGGCGGCAGGAGGCGTGGCCAAAATTGAAATAAACTTGATCTGCATGCAAGTATAAGATGTTTTTGTCCCATACACGTCAAACCTCAGTCTGTTACCATCTCTGAGATCTGGGCGTTCATAAGGACAGACAGACGGACATGGTTATATCGACTCAGCTGTTGATGCTGATCAAGAATATATATACTTTATAGGGTCGGAGATGCTTCCATCTGGCTGTTGCATACATATGCATGACCCATTGAAAATGGGATAAGGGGGATCATGAAGTTGTGCGAATGTATGCAACAGGGAGAAAGAAACATTTCCGACCCCATAAAGGATATATCTTGATCAGCATGTGCAGCCGAGTCGATATAGCCATATCCGCCTGACCAGCCGTCCGTTTGTCACTCTTTCCGTCCGTCCTACCGTATATGAACGCGTCGTTCTCAGAGACTATAAAAGATAGAGCCATATAAAGCATAAAGGTAGATATATACCGTACGCAGATCAGGTTTGTTACAGATTTCGAAAATTCCTCCCCGTCCCTATTTTATCCCAAAAAAACCGTAAGATCCACAATTTTTAAGCTAGAGCCTCGTGGTTTAGTATACATCAAGCAAGGCCCAATATCTATCTATTCTGAAAAGTACAATCAGATCAGACATAAAACACCGGAGATGTATGCAAAAAAATTAAGCTGATTTTCTGATTGCGCAGTGGATTTCGACGAATGCGTCTTTGATTGCTTTTGGCGTTCGCATAGTTTACTCAAACAATTTTACGGTGGAATAAACACCTTTCACCTGTATTGTAGCAACACAACACAACTTTCAAGGGAGCCCCATTTCATGATTGCAAACAACTGACGACAAAAACTTTTCATGCAGTAATAAAGCTAAAATGTCACCTCTCAAATTGCCTTAAATTTTAAGTGTCACCCACCGTTGAATGATTCAATACGACTACTAGGTAGTTTTTACATGCTGCCTACGGGATTTCGAAAACTTTTTAGTCGGCATAGAGTGCTAAGAATGATTTATCAAAGACTTTTCAAATTAAATTAAAGTCTTCAATATGTTCTTTATCAAAGAGGTCTTTTATGACCAGGTTTAAGTCGCATTAGCGCCATTGTCTGTTATAATTAATCAGCTACCAAGACATTTTTCCAAGTCGTACTCTTTGCAGATTTCTCTAAAAAACTCTAGAATTTGTTACTTACAATAGTTTGGTTTAGCGACCTGTTCTTAGAATTTTAGAAATGGGTTTTAGCCGGCTCAAGTTGTACTCCTGTTTCATGTTGCCATAAACCATCCTGCTTGGTGTTTATGTTTACGACCTTGAGCCAGCTTGAAACCATTTATTTTTTACTTGCTTTAATTGATGCAAGTTTTTGTTGATGCATATGAATTTGGTTTTTAATAAGTGGCAAGGCGGATGCATCAGAGACACTGATTACTGATCAGCTTAAACAAATCAGGCTCATTATTCAAAAAGGTTAAAGTTTCCAGTTGTTGTGTAGTATCATTGTATCATTAATCAGTACTGCTGAATGTGTCCACTTTCAAATGATTCCTTATTTTTGTTGGCCCACAGACCCCACCCACAACTTCAATAAGCTGCTCTCTGGTGTTATCCAATATGCAGTTGATGTTTGCCTTCAGCGCCTTAACCATGTCATTGTGGACGCGCAATGCCTTCAATGTCATCGATATCAGCGGCAGCGGTTGTGGCAACGTAATGAATGTGTTTTGTGGCTCTTTGCCAGGAGTTCGACAATTGCTGTTATTATGTGTGCGCAATGCGGCTGATGCGGCTTGTCTCCCTCTCCCGTTCTGTTTAATAATGTAGCGAATGTTAAATTCTAATTAATCCTGTCGATTTGTTGTTGCTCTTGGTTCAGATTTCATCTAAAAAACTCACACTGATTAATTTACACCATTTGTCAGTCGAAGAAGCTGGGATGGGTTGCGCTTTAAAGCAAATATTTGTAATATATTCTCATCAGTTAACCGTTGACCCACCGCATTAGACTTAATTTCAAATGCATTTATTTATTTATCGAAATTAATTATGAACTCTTCTCGCTTGCTTTATCAAGTGTGCACAACAAGTTTCTGCCTCAATTAATTTCCATCATAGAAACTGCCGTAATTAATTTTGTATACAGGCAACCGGCCACATCTCAGACCCTTGGAAAAAAGGATTTTACGGCACACACATTAAAAATGATTCGTGTTCCAAAGAAATGATTTCATGCCGCATACACATATCAGAGTAAGGAGAATGCCGCAAATTGAATTTCGGGTTAGAGTCGGAGAAGAATCCCTTTTTTTGTTTTTCCTGAAAGTAGAGACTTATGTGTGTGTGTGTGTGTGTGGGTGTTGGACATTAATTGAAAGCAAAAAATTATGTAAGCCCCCATTTCTCATTCGCTTTTTTCCCAACCTGATCCACAGATTGCAACAGTTTCGTCTGATGAGAGGGCGGCTTAAAATACGAGAACCGTTGGCCATTTGGTAAATTGAACTCATGTCCAAATTTTAAGCAGATTACAGGCCATTAGGCACTTTTTTTTATCCATATGCATAGCCTTTCAGCAGGGAATGCTCGCTTTTCAAACATTTTCTGCGTTTAACATATGCGAAGTCATATAAATATTTTGATAAGGGTTGACCTACCCACTGCGAAGGGTTGGCCGCTTAATACGCATCATGACTTTTAAGTTATCTCTCTCTAACTCTCCCTCCCTGTTGAAATTAAAAATATAATATGTATGGAATAAAACTTCAAAGTCTCTAGTCGTGACCTTTGCAAGTCCCAAAAGTGCTGGCTGAGGCCGTGTCATTATTTGTGACAAATTAAATGGGGCAAATGCGTACCTGTCACTCACATTTTATGCTAATTCACTTCATAAATATACAAAACAAATGGCCCAAAAAGTGACACAGTTTTGTGCTCAGCATTCGACTGCGATGCGGATTTTATTTTTAAGAACTTGGAAACATTTGCACACTTGACATTGTTAATTTATTGGCCAATGTAACGTGAATTTAAATTTGTTTTGGCGAAGGAGAGCTGACATGAGTATCACAACACAATTGCTTTTAGCAGAATTGCGAAAAAATGTATCGTTTTTGAGAACATTCTAAGCTCAAAGTGGGAATATCGCTTAATTGGATCGGAAGTCAATATTACTTACAACCGCCCATTTTCCATATCCAATCGGAGACTTCGCTTGTGCGCCCAAGAAGAAATCAATCCGTACGGAATGATATCAATCCAAAACTGTATTGAAAACAGGATAATCCCGGATATTCTTGAGCTGAGCCGATATAAGTTGGATTTGATCAGACTTTTTATACTCTGTACCAAAGGTACCCAGTGTATATGGCGCAGTCCAAGTGAAAAAATACTTTTTGAGCACACATCTCCGATTTGGATCAAATTCAGTGGACAGCAGTGTTGCCGTTTTGTCCTTTTTCCGGACAGATCTGTCCTATAAAAAGGTCCTATATGTAACAGGGAGAAGGAAACATTTCCGACCCTCCGATTTGGATCAAATTCAGTGGACAGCAGTGTTGCCGTTTTGTCCTTTTTCCGGACAGATCTGTCCTATAAAAAGGTCCTATATGTAACAGGGAGAAGGAAAATTTTCCGACCCCATAAAGTATATATATTCTTGATCAGCATGAACAGCCGAGTCGATATAGCCATGTCCGTCTGTCCGTCCGTCCGTCTGTCCGTCTGTCTGTCTGTATGAACGCGTCGATCTCAGAGACTATATGAGATAGAGCCACAAATGCATGAAGGTAGACTTATGCCGTACGCAGATCAAGTTTGTTTCAGATTTGGAAAATTCCCCCCCGTCCCCCTTTTATTACCAAAAAACCTAGACCCTCTATAGAAATCCTACACCTAAAAAACAGTCAGATCCAAGTAAGAGCCTCGTGGTTTAGTATACATCAAGCTAGGCCCAATATCTATTTATTCTGAAAAGTACAATCAGATCGGACAAAAAACACCGGTGTTATAAGCGAAACAGTTGAGCTGATAAGAGCACTCCCGCAGTTGTTGGTCAGGACTAGAAAAAAGTGTTGCCTACATTTAGGATGACAATTTAATACAAAAACCGATTACATTCATCTTCTAAAATTCAACAAGTAAGGGCGCTGCAGTCGAGTTTCCCGACCACAAAATACCCTGTTTATTTATTTTCATTTATTTGTTTTTGAATTTTTGAAGATGTCATCCTAAATGTAGGCAATACTTTTCTAGTCCTGATCAACAACTGCTCTTATCAGCTCAACTGTTTCGCTTATAACTCCGGTGTTTTTGGTCCGATCTGATTGTACTTTTCAGAATAGATAGATATTGGGCCTAGCTTGATGTATACTAAACCACGAGGCTCTAACTTGAAAATTGTGGATCTGACGGTTGTTTAGGTCTAGAATTTCTAGAGGAGGTCTTGGTTTTTTGGGGATAAAAGGGGGACGGGTGGGAATTTTCCAAATCGGAAACAAACTTGATCTGCGTACAGCATAAATCTACCTTCGTGCAAAAATTTGTGACTCTATCTCTTATAGTCTCTGAGATCGACGCGTTCATACAGACAGACAGACGGACAGACGGACAGACGGACGGACGGACGGACGGACGGACGGACGGACAGACGGACAGACGGACAGACGGACAGACGGACATGGCTATATCGACTCGGCTGTTCATGCTGATCAAGAATATATATACTTTATGGGGTCGGAAAATTTTCCTTCTCCCTGTTACATACATTCGCACAACTTCATGATCCCCCTTTTCCCATTTTCAATGGGAACAGGGTATAAAAACAAATAAATGAGAACAAATGAACAGGGTATTTTGTGGTCGGGAAACTCGACTCCAGCGCCCTGCAAAAACTGTGATTGCTGGAAAATTTTTGAAACGTCCCCTGTCCGGAAAAAATCCCTTTTATATTTTATTTTATCCTTTATTCATCCTTTTTTAATTGTTCTAAGTAGCTCATACAATTTATCAATTGCATCTATGTGGCATCGATTTCATATTAATTTTCCGATATCGAAAAGCATATGTCAAAGCGATGCAGACTTTTTATTTGTGTCTAATCGAAACCGGATGTATCGCATATCTTAAAAAAGGTTCAACATGCTGAACGCAAGCACAAATTTCGAGAGCCTTGGTTAAAGGAACCTGATTTAAGGATCTTTGTTGTTGAACTTATTTCACAGTTAAGCAGAGGTATGAGAACTGTTGTCGCATAATATTTAAAATGCCAATCTAATAAATCCAGTTTCAGATTGCCGAATAACTTCGAAATTTAAAAAAAAAATTAAAGCATTTTCTGGAAAATATTTCATGGGCCAATAAAGAGCCAGAATAAAGAGCTTTCAATATCGGAGTTATTTTTAACAACAGCAATGATATTGAGAACGAGAAGCTAAGCTAACTTGGTCTTTGCCGAAGTTTTTATACCCTTGCAAGTGCTCGCTTAAATATTTTCAAAAAATACTCTTTTTCCCATTTTCCGACCGATCGTTCGTATGGGAGCGTATGTAGAATTATGCAAAAGCATGAGAAACAAATAAATACAAAATTGCAGGATGCTACCATTATAAACAAAAAAGTTTTTATACTCTGTACCGTAGGTACATAGAGTATTATAAGTTTGTGCAAAAGTATGTAACATCCAGAAGGAAGCATCTCCGACCCCATAAAGTATATATATTCTTGATCAGCATCAACAGCCGAGTCGACATAGCCATGTCCGTCTGTCCGTCTGTCTGTCCGTATGAACGCACAGATCTCAGAGATGGTAAGAGATAGAGGTTTGACATGTATGGGACATATGCTTCTTATGTCTGCAGGCAGATCAAGTTTATTTTCAATTTTGGCCACGCCCCCTCCCGCCCCCGCAATTTAGAAAAAATCTATCTCCCACAGTTTTAAAGATAGATGGCTTGTTCCTTCTGGACATATTTAGTTATTAGAATAACTTATCGATCCGCCAAAGGAATGAAGAAGATCGGATGAACGGATTTCGAGTTATGATCAAAAGACAAAATTTCTTGGTACAGAGTATGTTATAGTCGGGCTTGACCGACTTTCTTTCTTGTTTTAACTAAGTCTGTTTTTCAGACCTATCTTTTGTATGGCAGCTAAACCATATAGTTGTCCGATTTTTATAAAACTTGGTAGAATTATAAACAAAACATAGAAAACCTACGATTACAAAGATTGGAGACGTTTCTAGTGAAAAGAAAAAAGTTTTTCATACTAAAACCAGTTTTCCGACCGATTGTTCCCATGGGAGCTATGAGATATAGTCATCCGATCCGGTCGGTTCCGATATATTAGTAGTGTGCAGTAGAAAGAAGACTCTGTGCAAAATTTCAGCCCGATAGCTTTAAAACTGAGAGACAAGTTCGCGTAGAAACAGACAGACAGACGGACAGACCGACGGACGGACAGACGGACGGACAAAGCTCAATCGACTCATCTCGTCACCCTGATCAAGAATGTATATAGTTTATGGGGTCGGAAATGAATATTTCTATGCGTTGCAAACTTCTGGGCAAAATTATAATACCCTTTGCAAGGGTATAAAAATATAGGCTAATAAAACACCATTTGCCTCGTCCAATGGAAAATTAAGGAAACAAAGTTTTGATTTGGACTTAGGGTGGTCTTTACAAATGTACAATTACATACATATATTTAAATTACATTTCTTTCCTCTGGGCTAGGACTACGTCAAAGCGGTACACGTTGCCATTCAGAACGAATGTAAATATTATATGCTCACAAAAATTGATGTTGATAATACCGCCAACACCAAATAAATAAAGACATTCATTAAAACATTGATATTCTTATAGGAAAACATTGTTTGTGCTGTTTTTTTTGTCCTTTGAAAAAATCTGTCCGTTTTCTGTCTTTTTTTGGGTTCAACCGTCTTTTTTATACCCTGTTCCCATTGAAAATCGGAAAAGGGGAATCATGCAGTTGTCCGAATGTATGTAACAGGGAGAAGGAAACGTTTCCAACCCCATAAAGTATATATATGCTTGATCAGCGTGAACAGCCGAGTATAGCCGATATAGCCTTGTCCGTCTGCCCGACTGACCGTCTGTCTCACTGTATGAACGCGTCGATCCCAGAGAACAGCCGAGTCGATATAGCCATGTCCGTCTGTCTGTATGAACGCGTCGATCTCAGAGACTATAAGAGATAGAGCCACAAATTATAGCATGAAGGTAGGTTTATGCCGTACGCAGCAAGTTGGTTTTAGATTTACTTTTTTTTTTTTACTTGTTTATGCTTCAAAAGGTAAAACTGATTTGAGAAAAATCTACCAACAAAAAACAAGAAAAAGTTCAAGTTTTTCCCGGAAGATACAGTGGTGTGCCTCAACTGTCGAATAAAAATTGCCAAATATAACGATGATTAGGGAAGTAATGAAAAATTTAGCATTGATGATGAAAAATAATAGCTTAATGAAGCACTTTCTGTTTTGGATGAAGGGAAAGTCGACAACAGACGGTACATTTAAAAAGAAGAATTATATTTAGACTTCATCTGAAAAAATATTTGAACGAAAAGGCAGGGATGCAAACCACTCGAATATAAAGACTGGTTCGGTTCAGTGGTTCAGACAGTTTCTGAACCGCCGGTTCGGTTTATTACATGGTTTTTTGAGCTGACTAGACCGGGGTTCCGGTTCGTTTAAGTGGTTCATAAAGGTACATTATGATTTCTATTGTCATGTGACTTTTGCTCACTTTCAAATTGAATTCCTATTTGAATATCTTTAAAATCCTTAGAAGATTGTCCCAAATATATTATGTCCGGATTCAAATGATTCGTCTATATGTTCCTTGAGGAACGAGAATGTCGGCTAGAAAAGATTAGAATAGAAAAGTGTAAAAACTCCCCTGGTTAGGATTGAATTAAGGTAAAGAAATATTACAGAAAATTCCAAATATTGTCCACTGTTTGGTTTGATGAAAGAATGTAGATTGATGGTATGTATATTAGGAGATCGGAGGGCAATTACAGAACACTTGCAAGATTACTTGTTCTTAAATTTTCGTCAAGTCATCCTAAAAAGTTTCGGCATCGGTAAGAATGTAGAGCCAAACGAAATGTAGAAAAATGATCTTAGGGAAGCGATTCAAATTCACAAATTAATAAGTATCATTGGCTAGAGGAAAGCGAGTCCCGTCTTAAAACTCGTCAGAGAACTGAACCGAACCGAACCGATTTTATTTGTGGTTTTCGGTTTGGTTCAGCAATTCTTAAAGGAAGCCGGTTCGATTTGCGGTTCGGTTCACCAGCTGGAATAAGCGGTTCGGTTCGGTTCA
>JAWNNO010004425.1:0-31069 GCA_035044985.1 Lordiphosa fenestrarum
TGCGCCACGCTGTCCCTTCTGGTTAGCTGGCGGCTGGTAGTTGCCGCTTCGATCTTCCTTTGGGAATCCGGATCGATGATTACGGTGGGAGGGTAACTGCCCTCCTTTACCAAATGGCCTTGTGGCTCAAAGGTGAATAATAATATAAAACGGCCTTGCCGGAGTCAGGGACATGAGCAACTGCTCTTTATTAAATCCAAAATCAAACTTAAACTAAATCGGTTGCCAGCCAAAGCAGAAGGCAAAAGCTAACAAAGGCAAAGTATAAATTCTTAAGCTACAAATGAAAACGCTGGCTCAACAAACGTGATAACGTTGCTCTTGCGGCCAAGCAAGATATCAGGTTACCACTTCAGCCAGGGCACTGATCGCTGGGTTTTGCTGCGTCAGCGTTATCAGTGTAGGTTGGCTCGCGTGGTTTTGTGCGTGAGGGTTACTCGTTAACTACTCCCCCCTTGGAATTAAGATCGTCCTCGGTCGAGCCGATTTCCTCGATGACCTTTTGTATGTCTCTTGAGTCTCGTCTTCTCCTCAAGACTTGACAGAGGAGGATAGAGCCACTGAAGTCAAGGCTGAGTATAGCCCCGGCCACAAACCAAGTCTTGGGTGACCCGGCCGTAGTCACTTCCTCCTTGAATTGCTGGATGAGGTGTAGGTTGTGGTTATTCATCCTATGAAGGAGTGGCATACTCAGAATGAAGTCATGAGCGGTGATGTTGACCAGAGGTGATCCGGCTATACCCGGGTACTTGTTCAGCTTCTCGCGTTGGTTCACATACTTAGTGTCGTTGATGATGGCGAAGTGGCTGAACGTGAGTAGAAACGTGCCGTTTGTGGTTATCTCCGGGCCATTGTCTGTGCTGACTCTCGCAGAGTACTCGTTGATAATGATAACCCCGTCGTCCACGAATGTAATGGGCGCTAGGTGGCTCGGTTGAGAGTGGCAAATGGCTGTGCTTCCCGCGTGTAAAGCTCGGGCGCATGTGTCATGTGGGGATGATTTGCAGAACGTGGCGTACGTGGTATCAACGCAATCTGTTATTGCCAATGTGTACTTGTCGCATTCTGCCACGATGTCTTCTTGCAGTTGCAGAACTATGTGCTGGCGTGACACCGGGAATATAGTAACCTTCTTACAAATAAATCTGACATTAGGATACGAAATAAGTATGTGGATAATGTCTCCTAACTGAATGATCTTAATACTAGACGCTTCTATGAGACTAACTATAGGGACTTCTACTAACTGTTCCAGGAGAGACTTCAAATCGTTATGATCAAGAATAGTAGGGTTTATTATGATAGATTTTGCAAGAGTGATTGTGAGCATAAGGTTTTGGATTTCTGTTATCAGTATTCTATTTCTTGCTTCATATAAGTAAGGAGTATTTACCATTTCATTCTTTTTTGCCCTGATTATTTGATTCACGGTCTCTGTGAGCTGATTTATTTTTTTCTGGGTTTCGGTATTTATAATTAATTGCCTATTGTTGGAATCTATAAGTTGGGACTCGGACATTTTTATCTTCTCTAAGCCTGAGGCATCAGGCGTACCCGCTATCACCTTGAGTGCTGTACCTAGAAAATCTAAGCTTCTTGCTATTCTATGATTTATCGTTATTGCGGAGAGAAGGTTTCGGATGTGGTTGGTGTCAATATCTAATAGCTTTCTCATGTGACATTCAGGGAAAAACTCGGACAACTTTTCTGTTTCGTTTACTATGTTTAAGATATCTGTTAGGTTACTAGAATGTCTCATAAAGCTGTGCCGCTCCCACACTAACACATTACCCCCTATTACCGGGATGTACCTGGTGTGCGAATAATCGGTAATCCGAGCATTTGCTGCGGCAAATATACAAAGGAGTACGCCCACGGACCTGTAAGATAAAGTGAACGTATGAGTAGGTGCGTGGGATGCTTATTGCTAACTAATGTGTTTGCGTCTTACTATTTGAGGTTGTCCTTGTGGACCACCCTCCCCTTAATAAGAACAGACGTTCCTATGTCTGCCTGTATTTTTTCCTCTGAGCACAATGGTGTCAGTTTGTTACCCAATCGTTTGTTGTTCTTAAGGAAGACCTTTTCTCCTACATCAAATACCCTGTTTTGTCTGCATGGGTTACACCTATTTAGGTTTGTCTGCTGCGCTTTGCCATTTTTTCTCTGATCGACTGTCTAAGTTCTCTTGTCATTGAGTGTACTACTTCGATGGGTGTTTTATCAGTGACTGAATGGAGTGACCTGTTGTACTCTACCGTCGCCCTCATTATTAGTTCTGTTGTGTCATCGATTCTTCTATCGATTTTCAGGCATCGAGCTTTTTCTATTAGGGTACTGTGGAAACGTTCCACCTGACCATTCGATGTGCTATGTAACGGAGGCGCGTTTACTATGTCTATTCCATACTCATTTTTAAGAAGAGTTGTTATCGTTTCCGAGTTGAAAGCAGCTTCATTATCGCAATAAACAGTCTTGGTATCTGGGAAAATGTTTACCAGTTGATGGGCGCTTTTAAGTCAGTGATTGTGCGTGAGGCTATTGGCTGCACCACGGCAAATTTAGAAAACTTGTCAATGCAAGTTGGAAACTGTTTTTTATCTGTGGAGAAAATATAAATGTGGAGCATTTCGCCAGTATACGATGGAATAGGCGTTGCCCCAACTCCTGCCTTTTAGGATGCCTGTCATATTTAGCTTTTATGCAAACCTTGCAATTCACGAGAATTTCATTAGCCATTTTTGTCATTTTTGGGAAGTAGTAATCACGAATTACCTACTTGACGTTTGCTTGCGCTGCCCTATGTGCACGATTGTGCTCGGTCACAAGAATTTCTACCTGCTCGCTTTTATCGGTAATATCTGAGACAAAATTTTTGCAATGCCAGATTTTCGTCACCGGGAAACTTCGACACGAGTTCGTTCTGAAAGCTAGCCAGAACTGGGAGCTCGCAATGTATTGCGTTTACCACGTTCGGGTTAATTATCTCCTTTAGCATTTCCAAAAGCGAATCTTTGTCCGTGAAGCTTATTAAATGGCGAGTTTTACTGCCAAATAGAATTAAATCTCTTCTCAATGGAAACTGTGCGGCTTCTAGAACTATCTGGTTTCTGAAACAATTGAGAGGTTTCTCGGTTGTTTCGATCGTGTACGTCAAAGACATTTCGCTATGGATGGTCGCAGCGTCAGACTGGATTTCGTTCTGTAACGCGTTTACGTTTTGCCTCGAAAGTGCGTCTGCTACAAAATTCTCCTTTCCTGGCTTATATAAAATTTTCGCATTTTGTTCGTCGATGTATGCCTTCCATCTCCTGATTTTCGCATTTGTGTTCCTATCAGAAACTGAAAAAGTGAGGGGCTGGTGATCGGTGAAAATTCTCGTATCTTTTTTACCATATAGGTAATTGTGGAGTTGCCCTAGAGCCCACACAATGGCCAATAACTCCCTCTCATTCGTGGCATAGTTTTGCTCACTGCTTTTTAGAGTTCGAGATATCATGGTGATTGGTCTACCTCCTTGGGATAGCACAGCTCCGATACCGTTTGCCGATGCATCGGTGGTTAAATCGAATGGTTCTTTGAAATCCGGGTACATTAACGTAACGTCTTCTGACGCCAAAATGTTTCGTAAACGGTTGAAAGCATCTCGCCGAGTTTCATTTAATTCAACTCGGACCTTTTTCGACATATATTTGCTGATGGAGCCGTTTTCGCCCCTCAGCATGTCTGTCAGTGGTCTTGCGATTGAAGCGAAGTCCTTTACGAATCTTCTATAGTAACTGGCCAGAACAAAGAATGACCTAAGACCAAATAGGTTCTTGGGTTCCTTATATTCCTGTATGGTTTTTACCTTTTCTGGGTCACTTTTTGCACCCCCTCTGGTTACTATGAAGCCCAGGTATTCAACACTTTCCTTGAAAAATTTGGTTTTTTCCTGTGAGACTGTCATGTTTGCGTCTTCTAGACATTTCAATACGATCTCAACATGTTTGAGATGTTCCCTCTCATCCCTTGAAAACACTATGATGTCGTCTGCGTAGACATAGCATATTTTCCCTATGTGTTCTCTTAGTACGTCGTCAATGGCCCCTGGAAGATGCTTCCTGCATTTTTTAAGCCAAAGGCTAGGCGGCAAAACTCATATTTCCCACCGTTTACTGAAAATGACGTCTTCTCGCGATCATTCTCTGCGAGGTAAATCTGGTGATACCCCGACTTCAAGTCAAAGGTTGTAAAAAATTGTGCCTTTCCTAAGTTCGCAAGAATCATAGGAATGCTCGGCATCGGGTAACGATCAGGGACGGTCTTTTCATTCAACTTTCTGAGGTCAACTACTTGCCGTTTGTTCCCGTCACCGTTGGGATCTAATCCTTTTTTGTCGACTACCCACGTCGGGTTGTTATACGGAGATCGTGATGGTCTAATAATACCATTTTTCAACATCTGTTGAATTTCATTGTTTACGAAATCTGTTACTCCTATAGGATGCGGGTATAATTTTGAATACACCGGCTCATTGTCAGTTGTGCGTATGGTGGCAATGACTGAGGTGTTATATGGTAATGTCTCGTTAGAGGTCAAAAACACCTTTTTCCTCCTTTTTATCATATTTTTTAACTCTTTTTTGACAGAGTTCGGTATTGGTATATCGTTCACGTTGGTGAAACTGACTACTTCGCAATACATGAATTTGACAGGTTCGGATTTCCCGTCGTACTCTAATGTCGATGTATGAGGGTTAAGAGTAACTCCAGCCTTAATGATAAAGTCAAAGCCAATTATGGCATCAAATGGGTCTAGCGTGTCTAGCAGAAAGAATGGAGTCGCCTTACCAAAAATTTTAATCATGGTTTTCTCTTTAATTTTGCTGGATCCATGTATGGAATTTACAGCAAAAGATTTGTCCACCGGAATTACATTTCGTAGCTCCTTTACGGGCTTAATATAATTCAACGGCGACCCTGTGTCTATCAAGATTTTTATTGTTCTCCCAGCCAACCGGCGTTCGATGAACGGTAGTCGGGAGTCTGCCCTAAAAAATTAAGCTGAACGCTCTCGCTTTCAGAGTCACTATCATCATCTAAACTGGCCATTGCATCCTTTGCCGCCTGTCTATATTCTCGTTCTTCATTACCCTTTACGTCCTGGGCTACCTTGTTAACCCGCTGACGCCTGGGGCCTGTCACTTATTCGGACGAATATGGCTTTTTTGATTCTGAACGTTGCCCGTACCTGGTTTCCCATACTCAGTACGTTGTCTAAATTTGGAGGATGAGTCTATATCCATTGGTTCTGGAGCATGGTCACCCTCTGTCCGATCTTGATCGCGATTTGTGTGTTTATTTTTGTATGACGGGTTTCGCTCCTGATCCCGGTCATCCCTGTTGTTCTTGTTTTGTCTGGAGTTGAAACGATTTTTGTTACCTTCAGCTGCCTGATTTCTCTCTTCTATAGCCCTAGCATATTAAGCAGAAAATAGACTTCGTTCAATGCTTGCTTCCGCCTCCCTAGCCATTGCTAGTGCAGAAGGCAAGTCTTTTGGTTTCGATGGTAGCACAATTGCTTTTAAGGACCGTTTAAGTCCCGAAATAAATGCATGTAATGCATCATCTCTGACTTCATTGCAGATCAACGAAGCTCCTTCAGTTTCATGAGTCATGACCACCTTGTTTGTAACGAGGGTGAGCTTTCGCTCAACATCGTCGAAGTATTCCATGAGAGTCCTATCTCCTTGCCTAACCATTTCCAAGTTTTGACGTAAGAGACGTAGTGACGTTTTATCAGCATACGTGCAGTCAAGTCGCGCAATTATGGCGTCGAAATTCAGCACTGTGTTATGTGACACTAGTACCGCATCTGCAGGTCCCCCAACTTTGTTCCTCAAAGTAGTTACCGCCTGATAATGTGTAGTACTGGTATTAAATCCCCTGAAGATTTCGTACGCATTACTAGCCGCTTGTCTCCACCCTACATACTGGTCTTGCGCGCCATTAAATTCACGCACAGACTTTATTATGTCAAGTGACAAGTTGCACACAGCGTTGTGATCCAACGAAATTTTCTGATACGCTTACACTTGTGGTGCCTCAATTCGCAAATCACTGACTTGTTGCCTAACTGCATTAATTTCAGCCTGGAAGCTTGCCTGTTGCTGCGGTAAGGCCTGACCAACAGCCTGGTGAACAGCACTGTCCACTAAAGCCCGAATTTGATTCACATCCATGTCTGGCACTGGTACTGTTCAAACTTGCGCTAGTTTATGATCTTCTTCGTCCCAACCGTCTTCGCTGTCGTACTCAATCTTTACCTCTCTATATGGACCTGCCCAGCTCATCAGTATCCGCTGAATGAGTCTAGGTTAATACTTCACTTTAATGGCTGATTTGCTACACTTCACAAGTAAATTCTCACAAATACTCCCACTTGCGACAAAAATTTTTTTTCTTATTTTTTATCGATCTGAAGCCTTACTTACATGTTTTTTCTTTGATAGGGGCCTTAGATTATTCTTCCTTCTCAGGACTTGAGTTCTTCCTTGTTTGGGCGCCAAATAAATAATTCCTTCCTCGGGTGGCTGCTTATGCCACGCAGGTAAATGATTCTCTTCCGGGGTGGCTGGTTGCGCCACGCTGTCCCTTCTGGTTAGCTGGCGGCTGGTAGTTGCCGCGTCGATCTTCCTTTGGGAATCCGGATCTATGATTACGGTGGGAGGGTAACTGCCCTCCTTTACCAAATGGCCTTGTGGCTCAAAGGTGAATAATAATATATAACGGCCTTGCCGGAGTCAGGGACATGAGCAACTGCTCTTTATTAAATCCAAAATCAAACTTAAACTAAATCGGTTGCCAGCCAAAGCAGAAGGCAAAAGCTAACAAAGGCAAAGTATAAATTCTTAAGCTACAAATGAAAACGCTGACTCAACAAACGTGATAACGTTGCTCTTGCGGCCAAGCAAGGGATCAGGTTAACACTTCAGCCAGGGCACTGATCGCTGGGTTTTGCTGCGTCAGCGTTATCAGTGGGGGTTGGCTCGCGTGGTTTTGTGCGCGAGGGTTACTCGTTAACTTATATACGATATATATACGAATTTATTGAGTTTACTACTCTTGTAAGCAATGGCTTTGTCAATAATCAGCAGATCGACGTTATCTATACTGACTTCAGCAAGGCTTTTAACTCAGTTGATCACGTATTTTTATACTCTGTACCGAAGGTACATAGAGTATTATAAGTTTGTGCAAAAGTATGTAACATCCAGAAGTAAGCATCTCCGACCCCATAAAGTATATATATTCTTGATCAGCATCAACAGCCGAGTCGATATAGCCATGTCCGTCTGTCCGTCCGTCCGTCTGTCCGTCTGTCAGTCCGTATGAACGCACAGATCTCAGAGATGGTAAGAGATAGAGGTTTGACATGTATGGGACATATGCTTCTTATGTCTGCAGGCAGATCAAGTTTATTTTCAATTTTGGCCACGCCCCCTCCCCGCCCCCGCAATTTAGAAAAAACGTCATATCTCCCACAGTTTTGAAGATAGATGGCTTGTTCCTTCTGGACATAATTAGTTATTAGGATAACTTATCGATCCGCCAAAAAAATGAAGAAAATCGGATGAACGGTTTTCGAGTTATGATCAAAAGACAAATTTTCTTGGTACAGAGTATGTTATAGTCGGGCTTGACCGACTTTCTTTCTTGTTAGTACATAAACTAGGTTTGCTGGGCTTCTCTCCAATCCTTCTTAACTGGATAAAGGCGTATTTAAGCGATCATTCTCAGCGCGTTCGTTTCAATCTTACACTATCCAGCTCCATCAGAGTTCTATCTGGGGTTCCCCAAGGTAGTCATTTGGGGGCCCTTATTATTCAACCTTTTCATAAATGATATCACGCAAGTTT
Organism: Lordiphosa fenestrarum; assembly: GCA_035044985.1. Classification (NCBI taxonomy): domain Eukaryota; kingdom Metazoa; phylum Arthropoda; class Insecta; order Diptera; family Drosophilidae; genus Lordiphosa; species Lordiphosa fenestrarum. The sequence continues at coordinate 7,901 of JAWNNO010004425.1, forward strand.
TATCCTATTCGCACGCGCTGATGTATGCCGACGAACTTAAAATTTGATTATCATATAAGGACCCGGAGTCTCCTCTCCTTCTTCAACTCGATTTAAACTCTCTTCACGCCTGGTGCTCGGTTAACTTCCTTCCTCTTAATCTCAGCAAGTGTAAATGTATGACTTTTAGTAGTAATCGACCTTATGTGTTTGATTTCACGATTAATAGCATCTATAAAGTAGACGATCTGGGTGTTCAATTTGTTCCCAAGTTATGTTTTAACAATCATATAGCGGTCATCGCAAACAAGGCAATGGGGGTTCTCGGCTTCGTTAAAAGATGGTCCAAGGAGTTTAATGATCCCTACGTCACCAAGCAACTATATGTTTCCCTAGTAAAACCAATTCTAGAATATGGGTCGTGTGTCTGCTCTCCATATATCAAGATCAAATCGAATCGGTTCAAAAACAGTTCCTAATTTTCGCTCTCCGAGTTCTAAATTGGGATCCGTCCACCCATCTTCCTCCTTACGCCTTATTAACCTGCCTTCTCTTTATAACCGCCGAAATTGCCATAGTGTCCTGTTTATTCATACACTATTATCTGGGGAAATTGACTCTATCGCCATTTTAAAGTTAGACAGACTATTTTTAAACTACAAATAAATAAAATGTATGCAGGCAGATCAAGTTTATTTTCAATATTGGCCACACCCGATCAAATGACTGTTCGCTGCTGCAGCGCAGTAGAAGCGATGCTTTTAGCTGCTACTGCAGCATCAAAATTTATGCTAAGTGTAAAATTTCGTTGGTACAGAGTATGTTACAGTTGGGCTTGACTTTCTTTCTTTCTTGTTGTTTGAGTGTAAAATAAGATAAGAGAAGATAATTAAATCGTATTTTTTGTTTGAGGTATTATACATTATACATTATATAATATATATGATTGCATTTACGTAGGTCGATACGAACCAAGTTTTGATATTAAAGAAATACCGACATGGATTTAAAATCGTCAGTCGGTAGTGTGCCCACACCAGTGGCGTAGCCAGGATTTTTTCAGGGGGGGTTTTAACAAATTTTTTTTAATCGCTTCTTTTTAAATACAGTATTTATTCTATTTGTATTTGTATGAATTTTTTGACTTAAGATATTGTATATCAATTTATTTGATTGCTATTTCCAATCTCCGTTGCTCCATACCATGTATATTCAGAACGTCATCAGCGCTGACCTTAATGTCACGATTAATAAAAACGGTGCTTTTTTAAGAGCTATAGGAAAGTTTTTCAAAAAAAAAACACCTAAAATTCAGAAAAATGCATGAAATCTTTATTTGAATCGATAGTACGGTCCATATAATTTAATCTTGAAGATTATTTCATGCAAATGTTGACCGTGACTGCGCCTCAAATGGTCCATCCGCTTAGTCCCATTTTGGCATACTCTTTCCAACATTTCGGCCGGTATCTCACGAATAAATGCTTCAATGTTGTCTTCCAATGAGTCAATTGAAGCGGGCTTGTCTGTATAGACATGAGCTTTAACATAGCCCCACAAAAAATAGTCCAAAGGCGTTAAATCACACGATCTAGGAGGCCAATTGACCGGTCCCGAAAGTGAAATAAAATGTTCACCGAACTCGCCTCTCAATAAGTCCATTGTTGAAACCACATGTCATGCAAGTCAAGCTCTAGCATTTTGGGCAAAAAAAAGTTGGATATCATCTCACGGTAGCGCTCACCATTCACAGTTACTTTACGATTCGCATCATTTTTGAAGAAGTACGGTCCAATGATGCCACCAGCCCATAAACCGCACCAAACTGTCACTTTTTCTGGTTGCATTGGTAGCTCTTGCAATGCTTCTGGCTGATATTCACTCCAAAATCGACAATTCTGGTTCATGGTCTCCAAAGCTTAATTTCGGAAAGTCCCTCAGCCATTGAGCAGTTAACAAACGTAGCGTAGCGTTCCAAAATGGTTTTTGCATTGTTGTCATCTTCGGAGCTCCAATTTTGACTATGTTTTGGAATGCAGCTGAAGCCAAGGAGCACTGATTTATGATTGGAAAGCCTCTGTTTAATCTGTGACAGTGCAGAATCCAAAAATGGCAGAAATATAGCAACCTTAAAATGCATTTCTGCAGTTGCATTTGGTTTTGAGAGGTCGGAGATAGCTTTTGTCAGCCCTGATAAACGTCTGGGGATCACAATAGAAATGCCATTTTCGGTGCAGAATGCTGAAACCTCGGAAAATATGTTTTCAAACACAATTTCAGCATTTTTTCGCATATCTTCCAGTTCGGCTGTAGTGGTCTCTGCACATTTCATAGCTGTTTCCAAGTCCGCTGATTTAGTTTGAAGAAGCCAGCTAAGGGGTAATGTGACTGCGAATATGGCTGCTATGCTTCTTATTGCATACTGAAACTCTGGGGTTTTAATCAATGTATCCAATTAATACGCCAATGATGCACTCGTACTGTCATCCCATTCTGCAATTTCGCCCAGAGAAAAAATAACTGTTGTCTGAAGAACCATAAACGCCAGAACAGACTCGTGACGCTGTATCCAACGGGTAGGACACAGTTTCTTCAATTTCGTAGCCGTAGTAGTCGATTCCAAACGATCAATGTTTTTTGTTAAAACTGATTGCCGCTTTGGAATATTAAAAAAAGAGCATATACTGCTTAGTGATCCCATGCAGTTGCGAATTTTTGGAAAATTGCAGGCATCAGAAATGGCCAAGTTTAATGAATGTGCGGCACAATGAACATACATAGCATTTTTCCTTTAAACCTTTAAATCGTCCACTCATCGCAGCAGCGCCGTCATATCCTTGGCCAACCATCTTTTTAGTATCGATGTTCAGATGTTTCATTGTGTTGATAATTACTTCTGCCGAAGCTTTCCGTTACATCAATGAAAGTCACAAAACAAAGAAAGTCTTCCCGTATATGTTTTTGTTTGACATCATAATATCTGAAGCATAGCGAAAATTGCTCTACATTTGCGATATCTGTGGTCTCGTCTGCAAGCACTGAGAATGCATTTGAGGAGTTGATTGCCTCAACAATGCGAGTCGTTATAAGTCGACTACATGCATCAATAATCTCGTTCTGGATTCGAGGACTTATATATTTGGCGTTTCTTGGTCCAGTATCTAAGTGCTGCTTCAACATGATATCATGCAGCGCACGAAAATTTCCCTCATTTTCGACCGACTGCTCCAGAATATTATTTCTCTCAGAATGACCACGTAAAGCAAGTCCTTGGCGTCCCAAAAAGTGCACGGTTTCAATTATAAGTCGTAGGCTAGCTCTATTCTGACGCACTTGCTCCGCAAAAATAGTGTTAACTTGAACTTTGATTTAGTCGACACGACGATTTTCAACTTCGTTTCGGGCCACTTGCCGCAATACTGCCGATTGGTGGATGGGTGTTGTCTGGTGTTTATTGAACATCTCGACCGCATCTTTCCATTAAATGGTTCTTTAATCAGCTTTTTATGCACTCCAGGACTCCCAAAAAAGACACAAACACCACAAAAGGCACCATCCGCACACCAATTGTGCTTAAAGCGCAAGTTTCACTTTTCACTTTCCGGAAAATCAAATGTAATTGGTGGAACCTGAATGCAATTTATAAACCAGTGGTGCCTTTTGTCATCTGGGATGATTTGATTGACAAAGCACACAATGTCTTGTTTAGTATCTGCATCTTCGGAACATAAAGTATTTTCACCTGCCACTTCACCTGCCTCACTTGCATTTACAATCGATGACATATTTGTACCTTCAATTGTGTCTTTTGAATCGTTTTTTTTTCTGTAGAGAAATAGTACGTCAAATCATAACCTTTTATTTTTTTTAAACTCATTTTTATTTAATTAAGTCAAATTCATAAGAATGAAACGAGCAAAGCACACGCAATTGTTTGAATTGAACTAGATCAGCTGAACTAAAAGCTTATTTTCACTAGGAGTGCGTTATGCGTTAATAGCCAAGAATCAGATATTTTGTACTCCTAATGTAAATAGCTTTTAAAAAGTGAAAAGTGATTTGTTGCCCGTTTAATTTTTTTAAGTAATGTTCCGAAAGGCTCACACCTCCAATCTGCTTATAAGTGTCAGAAATTATGTACGCAAATATGGTGCAAAACTTGCACATCGTCAATTCTGTGCGATAAGACCGTTAAAACACCCATATATGGGCACTACCATCGGAAGGCCCACCGACACCAAAAAAATTAAAAGCAGTTAAAAACAATACATTTTATCATACTATCCTCAATAAAATTTAACTATTTTTGATAGTTTTATTGCAATAATTAAAGTGTTAGCTAAGCGCTTTGATTTAAAATATAGAACGAGTTTAAAATACGTTTCATTTAGCCTCTTTTTTACTTTTAATGTGAACGATAGTCATGTTCGACACAATGGAATCGCCCGTATATATATATAAATATAATATAATGCTCTTCGATAGCATATTTTATGTTTTGTAAAATGTATCCTTCTAACGGTCATATGAATTTCAAATTAGTTTCTCATGCCAATGCTACAATTGGCAATTACAACGTAATCAGCGCACCAAAAAATATTTATACTGAAAGTTTTAAACGGATTGCAGGTGCGATCTTTTTGGAAGTTTATCTTATTTTGTAAATCGTTTTTTTTTCTTCTAATTAAAATTCTCAGGGGGGGGGGGTTTAACCCCCAAAAACCCCCCCCCCCTGCCTACGCCACTGCACTCTCTGAAGTCAGCTGATTTATCAAAACATGTGCTTGTGCAAATTGACGTAACCAGTTCATTGTATTAACAAAGTAAATAAATAGGCAAAGCTTTAAGCAAAATTGATATCTGCTGTGATAAGAAATGAAATGTTTGGTTTGTTGTTGTTGTCAATTGTTTTGTTTATTGTGTTTTTAGCAGAAAAATAACAAATGTAATTGAGTTCCGTGGAGTAATACTTTTGCTGCGCATGTAGGCGCAAGCAACTAAAAATGGCAAGTTATTTGTTAAAGCCCCTGGTATATAGTGTTATTAATCTTTTTTGCACATTTTTGCGCTTTATCGAATAATTTGCATTTCCAGTGACATATGAGTTTTCGCACGAAACTCTGATCGATATATGGGACAGAAACAATCGAAATGCAGATGCCATAACTGAATACATTAAAGCAGAGATCAACAAAAACGATTTAAGCCTAAAAAATATAGATCAAGTTAAAGCCAAAGTTAAAGGATTTATCTCTCATATAAATCGATATTTGCCAAAATGCCAAAGACATCTGTCAAGATTTAAGACCAAGCACTCAGAATGGCTTTTGAAAAATTTGGAAGTGGAAATTGATCATGAAAATACCGCAAGATCATCACCCTCCAATATTGGACGACCAAAATTAAGCTACACTGAGGCAGGGCCACGATTGAAAAGAAAATTGGCATCCGAACTTGCCGTACAGACTAATTTCTCAACGCCTTTACTTTTATTGAAGTTTCCGGAATTTTGAAACAGGCTATGACAGAGCAAAAATCAGAAAGTCTTCAGTTAGAAAAGCGGAGTGGACATATTTCCATCACGAATACTGAAGCATTAGCTTTCTTATTGGAGAATGGACTTACAAAACAACAATACATAAACATAAAGCACTTAAATAAAGCACACGGCTGCGATATATATCCTGGATATGATGAGCTAAGGACGGCAAAATTACAGTGCAGGCCTTCGGGAATTAGCATTACAGAAACTGAGGCCAAAGTATCATTACAAAATTTGTTGAACCATACAGCCGAAAGGATTTTAAATATGCAAAAGGAAGTTTAAGAACAAATGAAAAATATTAGTTCTTGCACACTTATTATTAGCTATGGATTTGACGGGTCAACAGGGCAAAGCGCTTACAAACAAAAGTTTAATTCAGATGTGCCTATTTCCCTTGACCAGTCGCTCTTTGTCACTACCCTTATACCTTTAAGGCTAGTGGACTCATTTCAACGTATCATATGGATAAACAGAGCTCCGCAATCAGTAAGGTTTTGCAGACCTCTAAAAATTGAATACACAAAAGAGAGTTATGCCAAAATTTTAGCCGAAAAGGAAAGTTTGGACTTGCAAGTAGCGAGCTTGGAAAAGTGTTTATTTAAAAATTCAAATATTTCGGTAAGTTTTGAGATACATATGACATTAATTGACGGAAAAGTTTTAAATGCCATATCTGAAACAAAATCAAATCAATGTTGCCCAATATGTGCTGCCAATCCCAAGAAGCTTCTGGAAAACACAAATTTTAGTTCTGAAATTTTCAGACCTCAGCCTGATGCTCTAAAATACGGTGTGAGTCCTCTCCATGCCTGGATACGATTTTTGGAATTTATATTAAACATATCTTATCGAATTGATATTAAAAAGTGGCACATGAAAGGCGATTATAAAATTACGATGCTTTCTCGAAAAAAGGAAATTCAACAAAAGATATGGAAAGAAATGGGCTTACACATTAGCGTGCCGAAACAGAATGGTAGCGGCAATAGTAATGACGGAAACACCGCTAGGAGAGTCTTTGCAAATACTAAGCTTTTTGCATCAATAACATAATTTGACAATTTAATTTTAGATAAATTTCACTTTATATTGATAGCAATATCGTGCGAATACTCCATCAACACTGAAAAATTTCGAAATCTTTGCAGTCAAACGTTTTCGTTATATATGAAAACGTATCCGTGGTACCCAATGTCACCAACTGTCCATAAGATATTGGTTCACGGTTCTGATCGACATGTGCTTGCTTCCTGTTGGATGTCTAGGTGAAAATGCCTCAGAAGCCCGCAACAAACTCTACAAACTAGACAGACGTTCTCACGCCAGGAAAAATTCCAGATTAAATAATCTTTCAGACGTTTTCCATAGAGCTATGGACTCCTCCGATCCTTTGCTGTCAAGTTTGCGTTTAAGTGAGAGACAAAAGCTGATTAGAAAGAAACCCCTACCAAAAGAAGTAATAAGTCTTTTGGAGTTGCCAACCCAACAAATGAGTTCTTCGTCATTTGGATCAGATCTTTATAACAACGATTCGGAAACGCCAGCTAATTCTGATGAAGAAGAAGATTGCGATAAAGCTTATTCCATTGTTTTAGATGAAGAGGAAATATAAAGTAAAAATGTGCTAACTATATTGTTAGAATAAATTGAAAAAATATAATTAATTTTTCATCTATTGTAGTGGGGTTGCGGTTGGGAAGGGGCAATTGGCAGGGGGCGTGGTTAATACACATAATTACCTATGTTTCGATTTGTCAAATGTGCCAAATTGCACAAAGTTCGATTTTTATAAAAAAAAATTGACGGGTTGTCTATACCATTTCAGGTAGTTGTGAGGGCGGGAAGTTAAGGCGTGGCCCAATTGACGACATTTTTTTTTCGAAGTTCTAGCTTAATATAAGACACATATACACAAAATTTCAAGGGCCTAGCTTTATTTTTAGAGTTTATGCCACAAAATTTGGCTAATCGCCCATAGTGCACTTGCCCACACCATGTGCTGCCTCGGACTACGACACCTGGCTGCCCGGCTCGTCGCCGAATACCAGATCGCTTGTCTCCAGCAACACAGTTGACTGAGCTCACTTTACAATTATATGCTTACATAAATAGACTTATTTATATATAAGTGACAACAAGGTTTTCACATATCATACTATACTTACATTTATACATTTAACTAGCTTATAATTAATTTCCGATTATTAATGGCCTTTTCTAGATAATCTGCTAGCATGATCGAATTGAAGGGGTCCTCACCGTTTAATAATCACATTATCTGCTCCGTTAGTTGCGTTTTTCCCAGGAATCCGCAGTGAAACTCTCTGAGAACAGGACAACTGCCAAGAAAGTGCATGATATCCTCGTCTTCACTAAGGTTGCACAGGGTGTACTCCTCGATTTCCCGCCTGTGTGTGCTTCCATTTAACCTCAGAGTATCAGTGCGAGCTTTAAATATACAACTAATTGTTACTCTGTTATATCTATTATCACAGTGTGTTTTCCCTCTCGTGAAGTCAATATACTTATAGATTCGCGATTCGCTTGATGTTGCGCTCTGGATGTGGGATATGAGGAGTATACTTATATTGCACTAACTTTCTTTTGACATATACGACATATTTAGCATTTCCTGGGGTATTTCACAGCTTTGTAATAGCTTTCTTATTTCCTCGGACCAAAAAGTTAGCTATAGTATTATGAATTGTGTTAATATATGTGGTAGTCGGCCAGCATCGAATTCAAACATTACCCTGTCGATGTACTTGAGGTGCAAATTAAGACCGTATAAAGTTTCCAGACAAAGCGCATAATTCGGCGGGGTCTCTGCTATCTTGAGGATTCTTCTTATAAAATGGCGCTGAAGTGCGTTTGTATCGTTTGTATCGCCAAACCAGCCGAATACACAATTTTGTGCTGCATACGACTGTATACTTCCTACTGTTGCTTGAAATAGGTTCCACTTGCTGCTTAATGAGATATCCGGCTTGTCCATAAAGGTTTTCCAAGTTGAATTCAGTGCCTCTTTTGCTTCTGATGTCCTTCGTCGAATGTGGTCTCTAAATGACATAGTTGCGCTCAAAGTTAGTCCCAGATATTTGTACTCTGCCACTGTTCTTCTTGCCTCAGATCTATAGAACCACTTTGCCGATGCAGCTTGCCTTCCTCCTTTCCGAAATATCATTATTTCTGATTTCGCCAGATTCACATTGCCCACTTGTCGCAATATACTTCCAGATTGGATATCATGGGCTGTAAAGTATACATATCGTCCGCTAGTATCACAATATCAGCGCCATAAAGAAGGAGTCTTATATTCGTAAAAAGACCACCATCTAAGTGTTCGTGCATGTCGTTTATATATAAAGCGAAAAGCAAGGGGGAAAGTAAACATCCCTGCTTCACTCCACTAGGAGTTTCAAAGGTATCGGAAACTTCTTTTACAGTCCATATGGAGCTTTTCATGCTTTTATAAATTCTCTTAATAAAACTAACGATTTTTGAAGACTTTGCCACTTGGTGCAGCTTGTAGACTAATAATTGCCTTCGAACCCTGTCAAATGCTGCTTTAAAGTCTACGAAAGCGCATTAAAAGCAGCATCAACAGTGAGTCATGTCCGTCATGTCCTTCTGCCTGTCCGTATGAACATCAGAGATGGTAAGAGATAGAGGTTTGACATGTATGGGACATATGCTTCTTATGTCTGCAGGTAGATCAAGTTTATTTTAAATTTTGGCCACGCCCCTTCCCGCCCCCGCAATTTTAAAAAAAAGTCACATCTCTCACATTTTTAGACATAGATGGGTCGTTTCTAGATATATTTAGTAGTCAGGATAACTTATCGATTCGCCAAAGGAATGACGAAGATCGGATGAACGGTTGTGGAGTTATGACCAAAAGACTGTTCGATGCTGCAGCGCAGCAACACCACTCAGCTGCTAGCGCAGCATCAAAATTTATGCTGAGCGTATAATTTCGTTGGTTTTTTTTTTTTTTTTAAATAAAATTTGTTTATTAATTTGGTAACATTTATACTAAATCTTTACAGTTTACTGTTACTTCTTAAAGCTAACTTATGCTGTAGGTGGGAGTAATTCGAAGTTTTATTTTATTATGTGTTTAGTTTTAATTTTTGATATGTCTAAGAATAAGGATTTTAATTCTAGACTTAAAGTACTTAAACTAGTGTGTGATTTTAATTAGGTTGTGTATTGTGTCTTTTGTCAGTTAATTATGAGATCGTTTAACTGTTTACCTAATTTTTAACTTAAATTAATTTCAAATCAGGTGAGTATTGGGAATGGTCAGGTGTGCGGTTTTAAAATGTCAAGTGTTTGTCAGTTATTTATTGGCACTTTTAACTGTTTACCTAATTTTAATGTGTTTTAGCTTCAATTCAGGTGGGTATAGGGAATAGTTAGGTGTGTGGTCTTAAGTGTCAAGCCTATGTTTGTACGTATTTTAAGGCAGTTTGTGTCATGTCAGATGGTAGATTTGCGGTTCCCTAAATCCTGCGGCTAGCCAGGTCTGCTGGATGGATCCGTTGGAGTCTTCTCCGAGCCCTGATTCCGGTTATGCGGCGAGTCCTCAGGAGTCGCCTGGCGAGTTTGTTTGGGTGTGCGGCGACCTTATCAAGGTACCTCGCTGCTTGATTATTTATGGTGTCGCCTACCATCGGAACGCCACACTCTACCTCAATGTCCCGAGTTCGGATGAACCACTCGGCTCCAGTGATCCTCCTCAGGGTTTTGGCCTGAAAGACCCTGATTTTGCTCAGGTGTGTCTTAGCAGCAATACCGTAAACTTGGACTCCATATCTCCAGATAGGCGCCAAGATCACTTTGTATATGAGGATTTTATTCCTCAGTGAGAGCTTGTTATTAGCATTGAGTAGCCAACTCATTCGCTTCGCCTTGGAGTAGAGCTTGCCAGCAACTTCGGCGGCATGCTGCTTGAAGGTTAGTCTCTTGTCAAGTATCACCCCTAGATACTTGTGCGCCGTTTGGTGAGGAAGGAGCTCTCCATTCAGGAAGACGCCAGGGCTGCTGTCTTTCCTCAGGGTGTGCGTGACAGATACACACTTTTCGGGGTTGACGGAAATGTTCCATCGACACGCCCAGTTCTCAAATCTTTTGAGATACTCCTGCAACATGTCTGTTGCGGAGTAGATGCATCTGTCACGCGCCATAATTGCAGTGTCGTCAGCGAACGTTGCAATTAGGAGGTCCTGCGGCTCCTCAATCGGGATGTCCAATGCAGTAGGCATGTCTGCTGTAAATAGGCTGTACAAAGTCGGCCCCAGAACGCTGCCTTGAGGTACTCCTGCTCGAATCCTCTTCTTCTGGGATGCAAGGCCATCCTGGACAACTTTAAATGTCCTGTCAGACAGAAACGATCTGACGATCAAGAAGAGTTGAGGATTGAGCGTTCCCTTCAGCTTGGCTAGTAAGCCATCGTGCCAGACGCGGTCAAATGCCTGTTGGATATCCAAGTACGCAGCCACAACGCACTCCTTGGCGTGGAATCCTTCCAGGACAAAATTGACCACTCTGTGCAGCTGTTCTGGGGTTCCGTGGCCCAAACGAATGCCGAACTGGAACTTCGGAATGCTCCTTTTGACAGCTGGGGTCTCCAAAATCCTTCGCAATAGGCACCTCTCCAGCAGCTTGCCAAATGCTGGGAGGAGACTTATCGGCCTGTACGAATCCAGCTCATCCGGGGGCTTTCCAGATTTATGCAGCATAATAATGTTGGCATTCTTCCAAGCACTGGGAAAGTAGCTGAGGCGTAGGGCTGAGTTGAAGAGGAGCAACAGAAACAATATCGCTTTGCGAGGGAAAAGCTTTATTGTCCTGTTGTCAACTCCATCTTCACCAGGTGCCTTGTTACTCTTAAGCGAAGTGATTTCGCTCTTCACCTCTTCAAAAGTAATCGGCCGAACAGGCAGCGCCATTTGAAGAGGGACGTCCAGTGCTTCTGGAACCTTTCCTCAAGGTTTGAGGCAAAGGCTTCAGCTCGGTCCTGTGGGTGTTTAGCCCATGTGCCGTCAGGATGTCTGACCTGGAATTTCGGCTGCATTTGCCTTTTGTACCTTCTGGTGAGCTTCCAGAGAGCGTACTTGGAGTCCTTGTTCGGGGTGGCTTACTCTAGGATCTTATCCGTGGCATCCTTCTTGATGGTGGCAAGCTTATTTCTCACCCGATTGGCTATCCTCCTGTAGATCCTGTCGACGGCTGGGTCGCTGGTCCTGGCATACTCCCTCCGCAGGCGTTTTTTGAGGGCTATTAGGCCCTCCGCCTCTGGGGTCAGAACCAGGCTTCCTCGAGGTGTGTGTGCAGGAAGCGGGTTTTGTGGAGCAGCTTTTTCGGCAGCAGACTTGACTTTGCTCATGAACATGTCAATCGCATCGTCGACATCCTGAGGGGTCTGAACCTCCATGTTGAGGTGGAGGGAGTCACTCAGCTCGTCCTGGAAGCTACGCAAGTCAGATCCTGGGAGCAGTATTCGGCTTCTGACTGGAGCTGTTTGAGGACTCAGACCCAACGTTGCCAGTACGGGTAGGTGGTCTGAAGAGAGCTCATACTCTTCATGAACCAAAAGAAGGTGGTCAGGCAGTCCTTTCTATAGGAAGAAATCCAAGCAGGTTGGCGTTCCTATACGATTGTACGGGTAGTACGTCGGCCTTCCAGTTGCCAGGACTTGTGTGGAGTCACCGCTTATAGCCTGGATCAGCGCTGTGCCACGTGGGTTGGCCCTAAAGTCGCCCCAGAGCCGGTGTTTGGCATTGCAGTCTCCGCCGATGATGAACTTCTGGCCAAGTTGACCGAGAATCACCTCAAAGCCAGACGAGCTCCATGGTAGTGTTGGCGGCAGGTAAGCGGCTCCCACGAGGATTTCGCCAAACGTAGTGGTCACCATAACGGCTGAGAGCTGGATGTAGTTGTTTGAGACCGGGTAGAGGTGGTAGTGAATTAGCTCCTGCTTCACTAAAACACAAGACCCACCCCTAGGCCGGCCTCCAGGGTGATCCGCTCGATAGCAAACGTATCCTTGCATGGCAAAATATGTTCCAGCGTGTAGAAAGGTCTCCGAGATGAGCATAATGTCTATGTCATGCTTATCCAGGAAGACCTTGAGCTCATTAGCGTTGGGAATAACACTGCGAGCGTTCCAAGTTCCGAGGCGTAGGGAGTTTGCCATTATTTGGAATTGTTGTGGCCCTTTGAGGCACGGAGCTCCCTAATCTCCTGAAGCAGCTCCGCAATGGTGGCTTGGAGGCCAGCAATTGTGTGCTGCATGGATAGGATTACTTGGGCTAGTGGTCCATCAAGGCCAGCGCTCCCAGGCAAGTTTGCAGGGTTGTAGTTTGGTAGGTAAGTACCATGGTGGGTTGAGCGACCCTGAGTTGCTCCCCACTGTGGCGGGTGGGTATCCTGGTGAGTTGAGCGGCCTTGAGCTGCTCCTCGCTGGGCATCCGGGTGGGTGAGGTGGGTTGAGCGGCCCTGCGCTGCTCCCCCCTGGGGCTGGTTTGCAGGGATGGTTTGGCGCCTACCTGTGCCATGCTGACCTCCTCGCGACGCATCTGCGTACGAGAGGCCTTGCTGCACGATCGAGGTAGGAATGTAAGCTTGGACGTTGCGCTGCGGGAGTGTGCGCTGTCCATTTCGGGTTACGGGGGCAATGTTGATGCTCGAGTATCGGTTCCTCATACGTCTGAGGTATACTGGACATTTCTTGGACGATGCCATATGTTTGCCGTAGCAGTTGGTGCACTCCAAATCATCCACGGTCCTCGCTTGACAGGCATTGGAGTTTGTCCAGTGACCCTTTCCGCACCTCTCACATTTCGGCTGCTTCATACAGTAATTTTTGGTGTGGTCAAATCATGATGTGTCAAAACAGCGGAAGCACTGTCTTACGTCGGTGTTTATCCGTTTGAGCTCAACGGTGACCCTCTGGCGACCTACCATTTTGACTGTGAGTGCCGCCATGTTATTCTCCGTCTTCTTGAGGTCAACGAACCACACGTTCTGTTTAGGAACGTCCTCAGAGGAGTCAGGTGCTTCGGGCTGGTTTGCCCTGCCCTTGGGGTTGTGCGTGTTGACCACGGAGTGGCCCATACCGCCGAAAGCCGACATGATTTGCTCACGAGGAGTGGACGAAGCCAAATTTCGCACCACTACTCGGAAGGTCCTGTCCTCAGGAAGGCAAAAGTGAGTGTACTGTATCTGCTTCACAGACAGTAAAGCGGTGATCTTTCGGTGTGTCTCGGAGTCATTCGGGAAGATACGCAGATCATGATTCGGGGCCACTTTCAGCTCGTACGAATCCTGATCTGTTGCGGAATTAATTACGGTCTCTAGGGCCAGGATGTCATCGACCCCAGGTACCGTAATTGGCCTTGGTTTGGCTGGTTTGGCTGCTTTTGCACTAGTCGGGGCTTGCTGCGGAGCTTGCGGGTCAGCCTCGTCCTGAATCCCCTCCATCTGGTTTTCCTCACCCTTTTTAGATTCCAGGGCTGCAAATCGGTTGGAGTTAACTGGCACTTCTGAGCTTCGTCCTTTTTTCGTATCCTTTTTGGGGGATACGGCGTTGCGGCGTTTCTTGGCATGAATCTTTTGCCATGGAACTGCCGCTGGCACAAACTCGGGCATTTCGGGCTTTGGCAGTGCTGGTTGGTTGCTCAGATTTATTGGCGGCTGGCGCTTGCGTTTTCTGAGTTGTTGTTGGGGCCGCAGCTTGGCTGGGTCCAGCTCTATTCGGGATGTATTGCTCTATGATTGGGCTGATATAGCCGGTGCTATTTCCGTTTGTAGCTGCAGACAATCCAGAGTTGAAAGCTGAGCTAGCAAAACGGTAAAAGTTGTTGCTGCTTGTAGTGGTCGTTGTCGTGGTTAATGTAGCGGGCTGCTGCGTCAGCCCAGTATTGAACGCAGCTTGTAAATCCAACTCCATCTCCGAGCTCAGCGGGGATGTGAGTTCGTTTACGGCAGCCGCCAATGTTCCCGGTGAGAAATATTGGGGGGAAGACAGTTCCTGGTATTTTTCGCTGATTCCTTTATCCTCCATTTTTTCTTATTTCAGGCAAAAATAAGTAAAATGATTTTAAAGATGATTTTAGTTTGTTTGTTTTTGTTTGTTTAATTTTGTTTTTTTTCAAAAGCAAAATAACTCACACAAAATGTTTTTGATTTTAATTTAAATTGTTTTTAATTTTAATTTAAATTGTTTTTGATTTTAATTTAAATTGTTTTTAATTTTAATTTAAATTGTTTTTAATTTTATTTAAATTGTTTTGAAGTTGTCTTTTTTTTAAATTGTTTATATCGTGTCTCCTCTGTATTTTGGCCAGAGCACAGCCCGAGCTGTTGCACAAGCTCGATGCTCCAAAGATCGAAGCTTAAAGCTCTAACGCTTGAGCTTTCAAAACTTGAAAGCTTGGCGCAATCAGAGCGTACAAGCTTAAAGCTCGGAGCCACGAGACAGCGCGCACAAAAAGCACTCGCGCTATTGGCCAATCAGAACGCGCCACGTTCACTCCACGTGAGCAAAACAACTCACTTACACACACACACACAGACGCGTTTGCTGATAAGCGCCCACGCTGGGTGCGCGTGCACAAGAAAACGTTTTGTTATCGCGACGCGCTGGGGGTAATTATCTCGCCCAATGGGCGAGATTGTTGTTGTTGAAACGTTTTGTTAATTAATTGTTTTGTTTTTGTTGACTGGTGCCGGCACCGCACTTTGGCAATGCCCACAGGTATTTTTAAACGGCGCAGGCGCCCACTTTTTAATTAATTTGTTTATGTCGCACTAGAACTTTCGATAAGCACGTCCGCTCGGTTTGGCTGTACAATCGCGACGCGATTTCGTTGGTACAGAGTATGTTATAGTCGGACTTCACCGACTTTCTTTCTTCTTTTTAAGATTGGGAGTATGAGGGAGGTCTCAAAATAATCGATATCTTTTTCTCTATCTAAGATACGACTGTTCACATCTGCCAGTTTTGAGTGTATTGTCTTAGACTGTTGCAAGCCAGTGCAAATATCTAGGTGGTTGTGTATGTTTGCGGCTATTTTGTGTTTTGGTTGCACAAAGTATGATTTGCACAAATTATGACGACTGGTGAACAAAAACGATCTGCTTGTTTTCTCACAAATTGGTATGAACACTTTGGTTTGAAAAAACTAATAACATTGTGAGAGTCGACAAAAAAGACATGACCAAACTCGACGGATCCCCCTTTCGAACAGCATCATTATTTTAATTACCCGTTACTCGTAGAGTAAAAAGGGTATACTAAAGTCGTGCAAATGTATGTAACAGGCAGAAGGAAGCATCTCCGATATCATAAAGTATATATATTCTTCATCAGCATCAACAGCCGAGTCGATAAAGCCATGTCCGGCTGTCCGTCCGTCCGTCCCTCTGTATGAACACCTAGATCTCAGAGGCTAGAAGAGCTAAAGCAACCAAATTTTAGATGCTAGTATTGTCTGTAGGCAGATCAAGTTTATTTCAAATTTTGGCCATGCCCCCTCCCGCCTCCGCATTAAAAAATGTTGAATATCTCCTACAAAAATTTTAAATTTTAATTCCCTTGAGTAACGGGTATATCGAAGTCGGACAGGACCGACTTTGACTTACGCTCTCGTTTGAGTTGCTACGATCCTTTTATACGATTTTTATACTCTTGCAAAGGGTACTGCATTGAAATATTCATTTCGCACTTTTTTCTTTACAATGGAAACGTCTCCAGACTTTGTATTCATTGGTTTTCTATGCTTTTTTATAATTCTGCCAAGTTTGATGAAAATCGGACACCTATATGGTATAGCTGCCATACAAAAGATGGATCTAAAAAATAGTCTTAGTTAGAAAAACTTTTTTGTTTTTAATGGTAATTAAAATACAATTTTGTATTTGCTTATTTAACATGCTTTCGCCCAATTCTACAAATTTTTGTCCAAATCGGATGACTCATATAGCTCCCATACGAACGATCGGTCAGAAAATGGGTCAATGTGGGAAGAAAATTACTTTTGAAAATATTTAAGCGAGCACTTGCAAGGGTATAAAAACTTCGGCAAAGACCAAGTTAGCTAAGCCTTCTCCTTGTGTCAAGTTTGCCATTTTCAAGGGAACAACACATTTTTGGTCGGTGTCAAACTTGAACGGTGTTGGTTTTTGTGGTAAACTGTTTTTAGCAAACTTTCTTGCAATAATACAAGCTAAAAGTTTTGAGAACATTTCAATCTCCATTATGGGGGATTAGAGGGCCATTCGGGTCAATGCGTCAAAAAAAACGATACTACATTTTTTTTTTTTAGGTTTTTGCTCATATTTCTCGATTATTCAAGTTTTTGGTTCCGAATCTTATAGCAAAATGTAGATCTTGTTATTCCATGTAGCTTTACAAAAGATCGCCATTTCAAAGTCTCTTTACAATTAAAAAACAAGAATGAAAGTCGGTCAATAACATAATCAGTACCAACGTAATTATACGCTCAGCATAATTGTTGATGCTGCACTAGCATTTGAAAGCAGCGGTGCTACAGCGCTGCAGCAGCGAACAGTCGTTTGACTGTTTTGACCGTTCAAACGATCTTCACCATTCCTTTGGCGGATCGATAAGTTATCCTGATTACTAATTATGTCTCTAACTAACGAACCATCTATCTTTAAAACTGTGGGAGATATGACTGTCTTCTAAATTAAAAATAATCTCGATCTGCCTGCAGACATAAGAAGCATATGTCCCATACATGCCAAACCTCTATCTCTTACTATCTTTGAGATCAGTCGGACATGGCTATATCGACTCGGCTGTATATATACGGTACAGAGTATAATAATATTTACGAAAACTTATTTTTTTTTTTCGAAAGAACTAAAGAAACTAAGTTTGTATGTTCAAAACATTGTTTATATGTGATGTGAATGTAGTGTGTAATTTATGTTTGTTATGTATTAAGGTATGATATTCTATTGACTACTTATAGTTCTTGGTCATTAAAGCTAGGTATGGAGACGCTAAGAATTTTCTCGCAGCTAGAATTGTTTCATAGTTCTCAGAGCGGCCTCTAATACTTTAGGGTGACCAGAAATCAGCCAAATGTCACTGAATCTGAAACGGTCACCCTGTACTGGTCAGCTGTTGTTTGTTTACAAAACGAAGCGCGCTTAAGAATTTTTAATCATTTTGTGAAAATGTAAACTGTTAGACTCTTTGATGAATGCAGAGGCTTTGGGAAATGTCATTGTTTGTTTTTATGAGGTCATTTTGCGTGGCGCTGGAGGAGGAGGTGCATTTATGGAGAGAGCAAATTGTATCGAATTTCTTTTTGTTAGTTGTTGGGCCAAAAGTGGCTCGCAATTTGGAAAACTTTAATTTATTTTATTGAAAGGCTTGAATATCCATCATATTTTGTTAAATCTGTTATTTGCCTAAATACTCAATTATTTAAGTCACGAATTCCCCTAATGTTCTCTCATTTCACTTTTGCTTACTGTAATTGTTCTCTCTTCTTTATGTTCTTTGATACTCGCTAGCTGCGCCTAGCATACACGCTGAAATATTAAATAGTTCCTTGAAAGCGATTGAACAGAACGGTTGTGCCTCATTGCGTTGGGTGGATTTTCATCTAGCGTGGTTTCGACAAGCTTCACCGCCACCACTTTGATCTAGTGCAGGATAGGAAAACGCTCCTGACCTTACATTTTGGCGTCCAACGTGGGGCAGTGAAGTTTTAAACTGAGCGCAATCGTTTTAATAAATCTATAGTTTGACTGGAGAAATTTGGACCATTATATCAACAATTGATCAATTATTGGCAGCATTGCAATCGCCCTGGGTCCCACCGCTGACACATAGTCGATCCAGCATTGCACTCACATTGGCCTGCGACCCCTCGTAGTCGCATCGCCGAGCTAAATTTTGGTTGTTGGCATTGCAATCGCCCTGTGTCCCACCGCTGACGCATCTCCGAAAAAGCATTGCATTTAATCGCCTCGCGACCCCTCGCAGTCGCATCGCTGAGCCTCTTCAAGACCTACATGAAACCTAGATCTTCACCCCGCGAACCTCCGCTGTCGTGCATCTGAAGTTCTACCAAGCTTTGCCCACGTGACCAACAGTGCACACACCAGTGGCTTGGATTTTGGCCTCGTCGCTCTCGTGTACAGCCACGCATCAAATTTTGCAGTCGATACACAAAGACATATACATACAAACATCGATCGACTCGTCAATTCTTGCTTAACTCGCTACTGTGCAGAAACAACTGCGCAATTACTGCTGTTAAATCCTTATTGTTAATATAGATAGTTTGTAAAACATAGATGTAGATACTTAAAGTAAATGTAAGAGATGCTGGATAAAACTGAAACTGTCATTGAAGACCCTCTCTTATACTGCCATTGCTTGTCAACATGTTCGTTGGGCAACATTTGAATTATACTATAAGAAAAGGTTATGCGGCTGCAGCGGCAGTTGAATAAATGTCTTGAAACGAAGGAGTTGTCTTGACGTTATTTGGCACCAGCTAGCAAGTAGGCTCACTATTACCGCGTCTCTAATTTAGTAACTGTAACCCAGTAAAAATACTTATTGGAATTTTCATTGGCGCCCAAGCAGGGACTTCGGTAATAGTTTCGTGGAAATTACGTTTGTCGCAAAGTGCAGTTCGGTACTGTGAGAAAACGCTTAATTTAAAAATCGCCTAAGCTAGCTGGCTTGCCTTCGGTCGTGTGCTTGTTGCTGCTGCCCCGCACAGAACTACTTTGGAAGGAAACGATTCACCCAAATCTGTTAGAAGACGATAAATCCTCTACCACTTTGACCTGGAACCTTGAAGCTCAAATGCCCCGCAGCTACACTCCAGAGACAAGGGAAGTTTTACCCCATGCTGCAGCCAACTCCCAGGTAAAAAGTGTCAAAAATTGATTGCACATCACGAGCGTTGGTCAGCTAAAATAAAGTTTCAAGCTCTCAAGCAAATCAATTGTTGGCGCTTATTAATTGCATGCCCATCTGCTTATGCTTATACATACAATCATACTTATGTATATGCTTTAGCAACATACCGAATTGTATAAGTCTCAAAGTGAACGCCCTTTGAAGTGAACCGCAGCATTGCCACTTAAACGGTTTTTTATACATACATACAAATTTGCATATAAACGCATCGAAGAAAAAAGAAGCAATTACTGTAATCGGCTTCTTGCATTGAACTCCAGATTTCTGATTGATTTTACTGTTGCTAGGCGGAACAAACTTCTTCGGCAAATCACTTCTCGTTTTCTAAAAATAGCTCGATCGCTAAACAGGGCTCGTGTCAAGGTTATACTTACCATCGTCACAAACATAAAGGGCTAGCTCTTAATAAAGCTGCAGCTACTCGTCAGAAGAGTTGTGTTGTTTCCCAGTGGGTTTTATAGCATTCTCTTATACACCAGTGTCGTCTGGTTTTTAAGCTGCAAGCAATTCGAGTCATTGCAGCGGGCTTAGCTCAGCTATAATTAGACATACCTACAATTCTTTACATACATACCGCCTCTGTTTATACATACGTAGATACTTAGAAATTATCTACTTTCTAAACGTCAATCGCTGGGTTATATTTGAGTTTTAAAATCAAAGACATCAAGATCATTTGCAGTGGGAATTCTTGCTAGTGGTTTGAGGCAGTCTTATTATTGTTATCAGCTATGACTGATCCAGCCAAAAAGCTTGCACTGTACGTGCAGAAATTGGATCAAGTGATGTCGGATATTCAACGAATGAAAACTGCATTTATTGAAAAAACAATTTCATTTAATAAAATTGAGCTGGAGTGTCGCTTGCAGCTTCTAAATGGATACATTGACAAAGCTATGCTACTCCAAGGGGAGATAGACAACTTAAATCCTGCTAGTGAAGGCCTTGTTTTTAAGAGCCACAAAGGAAGAGAATTTAGATTCAACGACTGTGCACAATGAGTCTAGTATTTCTTTCCAAAGCCCTCACTTGCCCAAGATGCGACTACCAAAATTCGGCGGTAAGCATTCTGAGTTCAACAATTTTATAAGCTTGTTCAAAAGTCTGGTTCACAACGATCCGTCGCTCACAGAAGTCGAGAAATTTAGCCATTTAGTTTCATGTCTGTCTGATGAGGCATTAGGCACAGTTAAGGCATTTCCAATTACGAACTCTAATTACTCCAAGGCGCTGACCATCCTTGAGGCAGTATACGATAATAAGTGTCTTATGTTTTTCGAAACAATATCGCAGCTTTTCGATATGCCTAGCATGACAAGACCGTCAAGTTCCGGCTTAAGGGGTATGATTGATACGGTGTCAGCGATATATGCCTCACTGCTTTCCGTCGGAAACGACAAAGATATTGCAAATGCAATGCTCATCCACATAGTGTTATCAAAGGTGGATCATACTACTAAAGCCAAGTTTGAGCAGCAGCTAGATTACGACAAGCTTCCTCAGTGGTCCGAATGTGCTTCGCAACTTAATAGGCGATACCAATACTTGGCAGCCGAGGAATCTACAAAGAGTAAAGTTAAGAGTAAAACTGACTCAAGTAAAGCAAACTACAAATCGTCATTTTCCTGTGCGGAAGGTAGTCGGAAGCCAGAGCATAAGTGCTTATATTGCAGTTCGGCTGATCATTACATTGGCAACTGTCAGTCCTTTAGTGCCATGTCCTTTGCTCAACGGTTCGATTTTGTAAAGGCTCAAAAATTGTGCATAAACTGTCTGAAACCAGGACATACAGTCACGAAATGTAAAACGTCCAAGTGCCGTGTATGCTCAAGGCCGCATCATACAGTGCTACATCGGTATGAAGTTGAATCCGCTCCCACTTCTGCTCTGGCGTCCTCCCCATCGGAGGCCTTTGCGAGTCATGTGCAAGGCACTGATCAAGTGCTTCTCGCCACCGCACTAATTAAAATTAGAGACCGAACAGGTCAATTCCAACCCGCTAGAGCACTTCTTGACTAAGGTTCTCAAGTAAATTTTATGTCGGAGAACTTAGCGCAACGATTGCGTCTACATCGTGAGAACACTGCTCTAAATATAGTGACTGTTGGCAAAACGAGTACATCAATAAAGCACAACGTACACACAACAGTTCAATCTCGAATTAATTCCCATAATTTCAACGCTGACTTTTGGATTCTAGGATCCATATCATCGTATCAGCCTGGCCATAAAGTGAGTTCTCACAAATGGAATATTCCACGAAATATTGAATTGGCAGATCCTGATTTTCACAGACCAGCTAAGGTCGATATTCTGCTAGGTGCAGAAGTATTTTTCGAGCTGTTGTGTGTTGGACAAATAAAGCTAAGTTCAGAACTCTCTGCTATTCAAAAAACATTATTGGGCTGGGTGGTCTCTGGCAAATATTCTCGAGCTGAATCTAGCAATATAGCAGCTTGCAATCTCACAATGCTCAATGAACCAATGTTCTCTCGATTTGTTGGTTGAAAGATTATGGGAGCTAGAGCAAGTTCCAGTCAAATCGAAGGCCGCATTTTACACGGCTGAACAAGAAGCTTGTGAGAAACATTACAAGGAAAACATCGTTAGGCTGCCTTCTGGACGGTTTGAAGTCAAGTTGCCGTTTAAAATTGATCCATCTGTGCTAGGTCAGTCGTACGAAACTGCAAGGAGACGGTTTCAATCTCTGGAGCGTAGATTTCAAAAAGATAAAACTCTTTACAAGATGTACAACGATTTCATGCGAGAGTATCTTGACTTGGGTCATATGTCACCACTCATGTCGTCTCCACCAGGTCCACACTACTACATCCCACATCAGTGTGTCCTGAGGCCTGAGAGTACCATAACCCAGCTGCGTGTAGTATTTGACGCATCAAGCAAAACTTCAACTTCAGTTTCTTTAAATGAAACGCTTGTGGTTGGTGCTACTATTCAGAGGGAGCTGTATTCTACTCTAATTCGGTTTCGATTGCATCGATATGTCATAACAGCCGATATTTCAAAAATGTATAGACAGGTTAATGTTGCCGAAGCTGATAGCAAATGTTCAATTAGTGCTTTGGCGTGAAAATTCTTCGCAAGACATTCAAGTATACTGTCTCAATACCGTGACTATATGGCACAGCTTCTGCCCCATTTTTGGCAGTTCTATGTCTTGCAGAGTTAGCCAATTTGTATAGCGATTCACATCCAGTTGGAACAGCTGTCATTCGAAATGATTTTTATGTTGATGATATGCTGGCTGGCGCTGATTCACTTTCCGAACTAAGAGTCATCTGTAAGGAAGTAGAAGAAGTGCTAGAGCTGGGAGGATTTAGATTAGCGAAATGGGCAACGAATCATCCAACCTTGTTTGAAGGCATTTTGTCAGTCGCAGCTAGGCTCTTTGATCAATTGGGTTTGCTATGCCCTATTGTCACCAAGGGCAAAATGTTGTTGCAAATTCTATGGCAACAAAAAATTTGACTGGGATGAGTCCATTCCGATGCATCTTCATACGGATTGGGAAAAATTTAAAACAAACTTACGAAATCTTTTTAAAATTTCGACTCCTCGAGGGGTGTGTCTTGCCAATCACCAAAATATCGAAATCCATGGGTTTTCTGATGCATCGAGTCACGCATATGGATGTTGCCTTTAC